>JAMKCH010012350.1:0-136348 GCA_023653785.1 Ophioderma brevispina
GTGTTTGACATCAGGATGCCTCATCATAGTGTCAATTTTTATGAGATATGGATCATGTTTTTCATAATTTTCATAATTCTGTTGGGAAATTAGCTTGTTTTTTTTTACCACTGGGAACTCCCATCCCATTTGGGAGGTGAGGCGTATGTAAAGCTGTTAAGACTCCTGTTTTCACACAAAGACCATATATTTTTCGCAAATTTTACCACTGTCACCCAAAGGCCCCTATTTTTATGGAATTTGGAAAAATTTCACCCAAAAGTCTTTATTTTGTTAGAAAATTGTGCAAATATTTCACCCATTTGAAAAATTTAGCAAATTTGTCACCCAACCCCCCCCCCCCCAATTTTGGGGCAGGTTGACTGTCTCTCACCAAAAGACCCCAATTTTTTTTAGTCCTCTGTCACCGAATGCCCCTGGGTTTGGAAGCGCCAGCCTTAAAAGGTGCAACGAGAGATTTTGAGGCATCCAAATATTGTGTCATAATAGTCATTTTATAAAGATTAGACACTCAATAGATTTCTTACCTTGTATTTGGCTACAGAAATGTCTTAAAAGAAACTAAAAGGCGATTTTGATTTCCTTATATTTCAATATAAAACATAGGCTGAATTTCCTATACGAAATTATGAATTTCACAATTTTTGTACCAAAGAAACATTTCTCAGCTTAATCCTTTCAGATGAGGATGTTTTGATGGAAAGCTTTACACCAGGGCAAAAAAATCAGTACTTTGGATTTTTAGGGACACCTGATATGTGAAATCTCTCGTTGCACCTTTAAGGTCAGTTCATACTTTACCGCATCTGCGGTGCCGGAGTTGTGGTGCCAGAATTGCAGCCTCTTCACAGAATACCGCATAATAGTTTTCAATACAAACTTTCTGTCTACTTTTCGTATTCCACATAGCTCCACATGTACTGACCTCAAACATTTAACCAATACATAAGATGTACAGCACTGCATATCTACAAAACCAAAAGTATTATAATTTTTTGTCGCAAGTCCTACGTTCTTCTAGCAAATCTACAATAATTTATTTTTCTGAGTATTTGAGGGCTAAATAACATCCGCAAGCCTCCATTTACACTTAAAATTTAACAAAAACATCAATCGAGAAAAAAACGTGCAATTTTGTATTGAAGTTCACTTGCACAAAACTTGATTTTGACTTCCAACATCTAAACCATGTTATGCTGCTAACGGCTCATTGCAGATTTTTTGTCGCAGGTCCTAATCCAAGTTAAAGTCTGACTCAGAGATTTTGAAATATAATTGTTTGTGTTTAGTAATTAAAAGTAGTTATCTAGATCTAAAGCTAGTCACCTAAAAATGCTTAATTCCAAAGTTAGAGATGGATCGGATAGTTCGTGTCCATGCAGTAAGCATTTATGTACAGTATAACAGTGCCATAGAATACCGTGTATAACAAATATTCCGGATTCGGAAATTTATGACAAAGTTGTGATTTTCTAAATGAAGGACTTCGATTTGACCTTAGTTATTTCACACAGTGACTAGCACATGGACAAGCATTATGTATATGCAAAAACCTCGATTTGTTTGAAAAATGAGTGCGCCCTCATCAGGAAATCTCTGAGTCAGCCTTTAATAGTGTATACTTAATGGTTAACCTTTTGATTTTTCATTTAATAGTTAGATATAGCCCACAAGCCCATTTAAAGCTGAAAATTTTAACCAGGTTTTGTCAGTTTTGAATTGGAAATTTCTGTGTTTAAAACAGGCAGGACCTTCACTCTAGAGTCAACCAAAAGTTAACTAAACTGAACGCGGACGTTCCACACAGAGCTAATCAGAGGAATCTGAATTCAATCCTAATTTCACAGGCTGCACTAAAGGTCGCGTTGTCTTCTTACACATCAGTAGATAGTTTGAATTGTGCAGTGACGTTAAATTCATTTTATTTGGATTTGCGGAGCATGAAAGGAGGACGGGCTGGTGTAGTGGCTCATCCACTCACCTTTCACCAATATGGCCCGGGTTTGATAAACTGCAGAGCCAGTGTCGTACGTACATTTGATTTCCGATCCATATCCATCCTGGCAGGTTTTCTCTGAGAACTTTGATTTCCTCTTGCATCTAAAATCAGACTTCTTTCCATAAAGCCTTCCTTGTCATTCTGGATTTACTTGTTGTGTTGCACATATAATGGGTACATAGTCTTAGTTGTTTATTATGTCCTCGTCTGGCTCTAACGGTCTTAGGAAGTTGAATATGTAGTCTTTGGAAATATCCAACTGATAATGATGATTTTGTACAGGCATGTCAAACAATGAGCAGTTCTACAGTCTTGTAAGCTATCCCATCCCAGTGATGCAATCATATTTGAGATGCAATCATATTTGAGATGCAATCATATTTGAGATGCGTGCTTCATGTAAGTAGGTGTTTTGTAACATAACAAGCAGCTCTATGTTGTATGCGCAGAAGATTTGTTTTAGCAGTATGACATGGTTTCAGATTTGACCTAGGTTTTACTGCCAAAAGTGTAAAAATGTGAAGGTGCTTGAACAATGAAACAAAACATGTTTTCTAGGTTAAAATTTTGTGTAGAATCCAAATCTGAAGTAAAAAATGCAAAATGTTGGATGCGTTCCGAGATATCGCATTTTGGGGTATTGCGCAATGCTGAGTGAGTCCCATAGAAACCTATGGTATTTTGCTGATAATTGCATCTTGCTTTGATAAAAAAAAAATTCTCAAATATTTTGCAGTTTGATAAAAATTTACAAATATATTCTTGTGGGAATATGTCTAGGGCATAATCGATTAACTTTTCAACAATGTCACCCTCTTGGTTTTTTTTTTCGCGGGTTCTCAAAACGCCAAATTTTAGGAAAAATTTGGGTACCGGAAATTGATAAAAAAAAAAAAATTCTCAAATTTTTAGACAGGGTTAAAAAAAGTTAATATCATAACTATGTAGGGACTTGCTTTGGGCATAATCGATGAAACTTTCAAGCCTATAGCTCTTTTAGTTTTCTTGTAGTTCCAATTTTATTGAATGACGATATTTTTTTCACGCACTGGAAAAATCAAGGGGTAGGGGAAACATTTTTGTATTTTTGGAATTATTCCTATACTTGAAATTAAGCAAGTTAGGTATCAATTTGAAGCTTATTAAATTCTGCATAAACTGACAGGTAAATCATCACTGTAGACCGTTTCAAGAGATGTGATTGTGCAAAGCAAAATTTTTGTTCAAAAGTGCTAAATTTTTAATGTCGTTTGTCATGGGACATGTCAAATTTGAATGGTTCTGGTGTGCAAATTATGAAATAATTGATAAAACAAATACTTGAATCCATAAGTTGTTACCTTTAGCTGATATAATAACATTATAGAGGGTCATATATATGTATATTGTAGACACTGTATTCAAAGTTTGTAGGTGAAAATTTTTGTCACCCGAAAAGTGCAATTTTCGGACAAAATTGGCCACAAATCAATATTTTGTAGCAAAATGGTGTATGATACGGGTTTTTCGATTAAAAATTCATAATCTATGAGCAATTTTACCCTAGAAAAGACATCTTAAAAATTAAACATGGTTATTTTTACTCTGAAATTAATTTTTTTCACACTTTGGCACTAAAACCTAAGTCAATTCTGAAACCGTGTCGTATATCTTGGAAGCCGCGCTTATTTAAGGCTGTTAAGACCCCCCTTTTCAGCATCGTTGTCACCCAAAGACCCCATTTTTAAAAAAATTTCACCCAAAGACCTCATTTTTTTTTTTAAATGTTAACCACTGTCACCCAAAGACCCCTATTTTGAGGGAAAATTTTGAAAATGTTCACCCAAAGACCTCTATTTTTTAGAATTTCTTTTAAAAATCTCTCCCAAAGACCCCATTTTTTGGAAAGCACCTATTTGGGGGCAATTTGGCTGTCTCTCACCCAAACACTCCTTTTTCAGTCCTCTGTCACTGAATGCCCCTGGGTTTGGAAGCGTGAGCCTTACACCTATATCCATTTCACATGCGAGCCAGCCAGCGAGCCGGGGCTTAATCATGAATAGTAAGAATGAGGTGCAGCTCTGTTGAGCAGGCTTTGCGAAAGGGTGTTGCGTATCTGACAGAATAATCTATGTCAAGATGGCACATAAGTTGGCTGTTGATGTGTTCTAATATTTTGCAGCAAACAATTGACAGTGAAATTGGTCTATATTTACTGGTTCTGCAAAATAACCTTTGAAATCATATTCCTCTCAAAATAAAAAATTATGAAAAGTGAAAAAGTGATTTAAATCAGGTCTAATCTAAAATGTCTAATCTATATGAAATTATTATTATGACACAATAATTGGATGCCACAAAATCTCTCGTTGCACCTTTAAAGGGATAAGCAGTAATAATGCGAGAGAGAAAAAAAAGTGGCAATGCATTTTCTTAAAGGCTGACTCAGAGATTTTCCTGAGGAGGGTGCCCTCAATTTCCAAAAAAAATTGTGTTTTTTGCATGTACATAATGCTTGTCCATATACTAATCACTGTGTGAAATTGCTAAGCTTAAATCAAATTCCTTCATATAGAAATTCACAACTTTGTTATAAAATTCCGGATCCGGAATTTTTGTTATACACAGTATCCTATGGGACGTAATACTACACATAAATGTTTACTGCATCAAAACGAAAAATCCGATTCATCTCAAATTTCGGAATTGTGCATTTTAGGTTACTATCTTTAGTTCTAGTTGACTATTTTTCATTATTACACAAAAAATATATTTCGAAATCCCTGAGTCAGACTTTAAAGGGGGATGGCCCGATTTAAGGATATGAAGTTTTCATCTTGATAGATTGGCCGTCACTCCAAAACCCCCATCTGTAAAGTTTCGCGCCGATATTTCAACCCGTTTTGATGCGAGAGCTAAAAACGTGATTTTGTAAGCTCCATAGAGTACCGTGTAAAATTAATATTGGTCGACCAAAATGGGGCACATTTTCGCTCATAACTTCCAAACCAAACATCATTTGGCTCTAAGATTTCACAGGGTATATGAGAAAATAGTAGCTTTCTTCTCATACCAAAATGTTGACCACTTCCGGTAAAATTTGGGGCTTCTGGGGACGAGGCTATTAGCGATCGGACCATGGACCTTTAACTTTTAAATCAAACTATTGAAATAAGTATGTACAAGTCCACATAACTACTTTAAAGTCCACACACCATGAAATTATGATTACATCTCAATAGAAACCTGGTGACCTTAGGAAATGAACAGAATACAGTTTTGATTTCTATCTGTCTAGTATAAAGCAGTGAGGGCTTAAAAACTGCCAAGATTTTATGTATTGTCTATGAAACAGTGAGGGCTTAAAAACTGCCAAGATTTTATGTATTGTCTATGAAGCAGTGAGGGCTTAAAAACTGCCAAGATTTTATGTATTGTCACCTCATGTTCTTCTGTCTTCTTGCGCTATGACGGGTTGACCGTTCATTCTGAAAAAAACTCTACGGCAGCTACCGGTGTATGCATCACCCCACAGTATCCCTGGTATGTATCACCTTCGTCGTTGTCCTCGCCGGGGTATTCCTCACCGGGAAATAACCCCGGATAGCGAATATGAATATCCCAATTCTGATTCTCATCTGCATATTTTGGACTCAGGCTTGTACTTTCACTCATTTTGGTTGAAGATGAAAGACCTACGAAACTGATTTCCAAACCAGTTGTGTGTGCGTTTAGTACATGATCTATTGACCGGTTACTTAAATGACGTCACAGGCATAGCGCCCAATTTGAAGAATTTCATTTTGTTCTATAGGGGGGTCTAGGAAAATAATCTTTTCAGTGTAATGGTGACTTATCTGTAGCAGTTTGGAAATAAAAGTTATGTTTCTCGTTTTATTTATATCAAAAGCTTTCTATTGGTTGTTACCATGACCCACACACTACCTTGTCCTCATCCATTCAGAAATAAAAATCTGAAGTAACCCTTACAGTGGAGTTGATTTTTCAGTTCCAATGGTTTGGAATAAGAAAATATAAAAAATTCAGAATTTTTCGTCAAGATTTCGCTTTTACGTGTTAACCAATGACGATATCTAAAATTAGGATTTCTTGGCTGATTTTGTTTTACACCAGTACATAATAAACAAAGATCAATGTTTGAGGTCAAACTGTACAGGTCATGGTACATAATATTATGTTATTACGAGGCAAGGATCCATCCATCCATGAGTTGCTATCCATTAGTAGTCATGTCCACTCGAAGGCTGAAACTCCAGAGTTTCAAAACTCTGGAGTGTCGATCAGGGTTTTTGGCCATGTGGATGGCATCCGGGCAAGGGTCTAGCGGGTTTTATCCCCTAAAACACTTGGGGCTTGGAAGCTCAACTTTGATTTAACGATCTCGAGTGTTTTGGAGTGTCGTGCCATGTGGGAAAGTTTAAGGGAAAGGAGCGAGCGAGTGACCTCGTAAGGTTATCTTTCTTGACAGATTCCTGTGTTTGAATATCAAGCGCGAAAATCATGGGCTTACGGTTATATTGATTTCCGGTCTACACTCCGAGATGAGAAGCGGAGGAGAAGGTCAGGGGATGATGATCAGAGTTTTGGCCACGTTTGGGACACCAAATTGAAGTAAAATATTGGATTAAATGTTCACCTCCTGAGTTTCAAAACCCTTGGAGTTTGTGGGACTGTGTGAACATGGTTAATGACAACTTGGCAAGGTTATGAATGCAGACACAGAAAAAAAAGGCATTTGAGGTCATCAGTGTTGTTCAAAATTGCTTGGAAAATGTAGAAGTTAGTCATAAGTTTTACCAGATGATTATATGCTAAACTATTTAAATGTTGTACTCCTGGTCATAACTTTGCAAACCATGCAATGTTGTTCAGGTTCCATTTATTAGAATTTCAAATACTTAAAGTTGACTCAAAATACATAAAAACCCAAGGGCTATTGCTCGGGAACTTGCTTCATATTACTTGAAAAAAAGCGCTTCTTCCTTGCTTTTCCAACTAATTGAAAAAAAAGGTCCTTGCTTGCTGATATGACCCTTGTCCATCTCTTTAATATCATTGTCAATCCAGTTTCAACATTTATATTTTTTATCTTGGCTGCTATTATGCCTTAAAAAGTTTCTGGTTTTTTTTTTGCACCTTATTTCAATTTTGTTTAGTTTGTAAAAATCTGTCTTGGTTTTGTCTCTTGTTCTGTAGTCTAGCAGATTATACGGGTTCCCATGCACCCTTAAAACTTAAAATTATAACCTGATTTTTAGGAATCTCTACGACATCTACTTAAAGAATTTGTTGTTACCAAAATCAAAGATTGTCCCACGGGGTCCGTTTTGGCGGCATCTGGAATAAGAGGGATTAATCGCAACAAAGGGTTCGATTTAGTTGAAAGTATCTCAAAATGATTCGTCTCATCAATAAGGAATCAGAAAATATTAAAGTTGACATATCTGTGATGTTTTCAGTTACAGAGAGATGGCTGAACATGTGATAAAGGTCATTGACCTTTTGATTGGTTCATTGTACAGGGGGGCAAAATTTTCAAAAGCTTTCACAATTCTTGAAAATTGGTTGTCAAATTGTTTGGTAATGAGCCATGAGCCATCTGGAAATGTACAGTTTCATGATTTCAGATCTCCATTTTGGTTCATTGGTTAGGAAAGAGAGGATTAGTCCCAAGTTCCATAAAAAAAATACACATTGTAAAAGTAACTACCTAATTTACCATCTCACCTAACATTTAGATAGTGCAAATATACTTTCTGGATTGCTCATGCTCATGCTACAATTTAACCAAATTTGCCCAACAAGATCCATGGCATTTTGAAAATTTGGCCCCCTGTACAATGAACAATCCAAAAGTGCAATGACCTTGATCACATTTTCACCCCATATCTCGTAACGAACATAACAGATATACCAAACTTTAGATTTTCTGATTCCTTATGGTGAGACAAATCATTTGAGATACTTTTCAAATGAATTGAACCATTTGTTCCGATATCCCTCTTGATCCAGGAGGGCCGCCAAACGGACCCCGGGGATGTGGCACAATTATTTATGATTTTGGTACATCAAAATTCTTTAGTAGATGGAGTTTAGAGATTCTAAAAATTATGGTAGAATACTTAGTTTTAAGGGGGGTGGCATGGGAAACCCATGAAATTGCTAGACTATAATTCGTACATGTTCGGTGTGTTCAGAATTTAAGCAGTGTCCTCATCTTACATCATATGTGCTTATCCTCTGAAGTGTCATTTCTTTTCTACCAATAGTATTTTGTAAAACTACTTATTGGAATAGAATATTGTTTTATAAATATAGTGCATTAATAAAAGCTGTAATTATACCATTTATGATTGGAGGTTGGATAAAATAAAATTTGCGAATAGATAAATTATATCTTTTCATGCCTTTAATGTGTTAACCTAACCAGAAATTAATAATCTTAAAAACTGTTTCTTTGATGTTGTAAATTCAAGTACTTCCATAAAAAAACTGCAGAGAGCGTGTTTTTATTCCAACT
This sequence comes from Ophioderma brevispina, assembly GCA_023653785.1. Lineage (NCBI taxonomy): Eukaryota > Metazoa > Echinodermata > Ophiuroidea > Amphilepidida > Ophiodermatidae > Ophioderma > Ophioderma brevispina. The sequence continues at coordinate 8,520 of JAMKCH010012350.1, forward strand.
GTCTAAGTTGCCCAACATAACACAAGAAATACCCATCAGAGCTGTGTAGTAAAATTTCCCTTGATAAACCCTTCAGACTAGTTTCATGTCCCCTTCTAGTGTTGTTATCAGTGTATAAAGGGCTTATCAATGTACAAGTGATATAGAAATTTAGCTTTTTAAAATCCCAAGATCTTTTGACAAAAAATGAGGGAAAAGCGACTGGAAATGATTTAAATTACCTAAACGGGATACTTCTCGTGGCTTTTTATATTGGGTGTTTCCATAAAGTGACAGTGTACCCTTTTTTCTGAAACCTTAATGGACCTTAACAGAATAAACCAACGGTTTATATTGGTTTATTCTGTTAAGGTTTCGAATTCATAAGGGTGTCAGAAGAAGGGTTGTGCCAACTTATAGAAAACACCCGTATTATATTACCTTGGTGATAAAACTGTTCTTAGTGTTCAATGCAAGTCACCATCTATCCATTCAGCTATTTGAAGGATTTGTATTTTGCTGGAAACATGCCCAGGTCCCTGTTGAGGGCACAGGCATAATTACCACCTATTACCTTTGCCATTTTGTATCTATGCGCTATTTGTTATGTAATTGAAAGACATGGTATAGAGTTAGAAGCAAAGGGTATAATTAGAATTACTACAGTAATATATATATATACTACTTAGGTGAGAGAAGACGCAGGCTTTAGGCAAAAAAGAAAAGTTGTCTAAGCTTTAAGCTTTATTAGCGTTGTGTATGGTTATTTGTTTTTTAATGTAAAAAAAGCTATGATAAATATTATTATTTTTTATTGATGCATGTTAGACCACTTTTTTTTGCTGCCATGAGGGGGCACATTTCCTTTATTCGTGATCAATCTAAAAAAGTTATAAATCTCTTGAAAACCTCTTTACAAAAAATCTGTATAAAAATGTGATTTTCTACCAGTACATTCTATGCAAATGGAAAGCTGAGTCAAATTTTCTTCTTTTTTTTTCTCGGCCTTAACCCTTCATAAATCTGCACTGAGGATTCCAATATAGTAAGGGACAAACATTAACGGCGACTAATTGTGAGTCGACATAACTTTGACGGTGCCAGAAAAAAGGTCGGCATGATTCATGAGAAATTCTGTGAACATTTAACGTTGATTAAGCAAGAAGTTTACTTACCTTGATATTGCGTCCGTGCATCGAAAACCTGACTCAAATGGGCATGCTTGACATTTAAATCATTATTTTGTTCGAATTGCCCCGCCCACACTAAACATTCAACCAATTACATTCCAAGCCATGCTGATTGACAAACCTGACATACGCGCAATTAGCAGGCTAATTGTCCCTGACATATTGGGGCATGCCCACTTGGATTTCTTACTGTTGCCTTCTAATCTTACTATAAGGAATCTTGAGAATCTTGTAAATACAATTTTTCTGGTCAGCCAGCCAAAGGACCTGTGTCACTCGGAAGGATTTCGTAGATCTTGAGAGTTTCTGGAAATCTTGAGGCACCTGGCCACACAGGGTTTTTGACAGAATAAGATTATCCTGCTCAACGAAAGAAAGGATGATCTCTTGGGAACGGGCTGCATGGTGTAGAAGCAGGTAGTTGTTGTAGTCTGTTTCTAGGATCTGGTGTTACTGGAATGCATTGTGTAAAAGGGACATAAAACTTTGTATTCAAAGTAGTTGTGGTATGAACTCTGTTTGCCATTGTAGTGAAACAATGGAAATTTTAAATTAAAGGGGGATGGTATGATTTAAGTGAGAAGTTTTCATCTGATTAGAATGGACTTCACCCCAAAAACCCCATCCTGTAAAGTTTTGCACCGTATGGCAATCGTTTTAGACTGGGAGGGCTAAAAACGTCATTTTGCAAGCCCCATAGAGGACCAGTAAAAATTAATATGGTTTTCGACCAAATGGGGCACATTTCATTTATAACTCCCAAAACCAAACATCATTTGCCAAGATTTCACAGAGTAAATGAGGAACAAATAGGAGCTTTCTTCTTGATACCAAAATTTAACCATTCCAGTAAATTCTGGGGTCCTGGGGACGCAGGCTATTAGCGATCGGAACAAGGAACTTTAAATTTGGACTTTACAATCAGTTAATAATTGTCCTTAAATAGGTGCTACATTGTGATTAAAAGTTAACATGGTTTCAAAGTTGTACATCTGGTTAGCAAGTTACAAGATTTGTTTTCCCAACTGATCGTAATTGTTCTCACGTGTCTTATGCGAGGCCAAGAATTTAAAAGCAAAAAAAAAAACATGAATCGAGCAAGAAATATCACCGCACACAAAAAAAAAATGGGTAATTAATTCTCACGTGCATCCATACATCTGATTCCAACAATATAATCAGTGCGTTCAGTCAAATCAAACTCCTTTAAAAATCCTGCGGAAGAAACAAAACTAGGCAACATGTTTTTAAAATTATACCAAAACTATCATGGAGCAAATACCAAGCACCCAACTAAAAAAAAAAACTATCACAAGAGTAAGCATAACACAACACAAACACCATACCACAGTTTTGCCATGCAACAAGAAATGTGGCACATGCACACACATTCAAGAGTTCACAAAATTACCTCAAAAGAGACGGAACAAACCAAAACTTTTGTTTGTTGCATTCATTCTTTCATATCAGGGGGTGGTGGGTCCGTTAACTCATTCATTCCATATCCCTACCTAGAGTGGGGGGGTGAACTTAAAGGTGCAACGAGAGAGTCAAGTCATAACAGGTATCCAAAAAAATTCTGATTCTTTCACTATGTAAAGCTCTGTTATCAAAATGGTCCCCATGGGGGTGAAAGGATTAAGGGGGGGCGGGGGGAACAAAGACTTCAGTGGTTGGTAAAGAAAAAGAATGGACAAAAAAAACAAGAAAAATTATGAAAGGGTTGGGTCTAATTTCATATAGAAGGCACATACACACATTGCTGGGGGGGTCAGCCTATGTTGGCCATGGGTCAAAGGAAAACTGTTCATTTGGGGGGGGTTGGTTACATACTTCGCAGAAGAAACCATTCATTTTCCAAGTGGGCTCTGGTGGGGGTAATAATAACTAATTATAATTAACCATTTGGGTATGGCAAGTGCAGAGGTTTCAACATTTATCATGAAATGAATAAAATGCCATCTCAATTTCTTTTCTGAAATACCAGTGATCAAGGGACATACACTATGCACATTGACTCGAGCAAATAATGACATTATGATCAGTAAATCCAGTGTAATCGCGGCACCAAAGCCTTTCAATTCCCAATTTGTTTATTTGGACCTGCAGAGCGGGTTGGTACATTTTTGTGACCCCACTTTGATGCTCCCAGTTGATTCAGCAGCCTTGACGAATAAAGTGCTGGGGATACTGTACTTTATCCGTAGGCTGCTAGCAATTCAACTGGGAGCAGAAAAAGTGGGTCCAAAAGGTACCACCCCTGCAGAGCCATTGTTAATGTCCAGCAATTTGAATAGATGTTCAGGCGTTTTAATACCTCGTTATCCCCGCCCAGTTTAGGATAGGCGTTTCACATAGAAGTCTCAAGTCACGCAAATGAGGTATTGGGCATTGATTCCCCTCTGCTGTGTATGATGTTACTTGTTCAGTGCGGGCAGGACGGAAATCATGCAAATACCCTTCATTGTATACTTGGCTTCTGTTGAAACGTCTACCCGTCTACCCGGATTGAGCTGGCCTCGTTCGCAATTAAATACTTTGCGTTCTACTGTGAATTCAATAATTTTGACTGTTAATATTTCTCATTTATTGAAAAATAAACTAATTTGAACAAAACACTCATGGTGATATGCATGCTGGTACGCTGTTTGACCTAACACTTTGTGCAGACCAAGATCCAGGTGACTTATTTGCTGGACCTCATTTCTATTCAATTTAACCACCATGTAATTTAGGAAAAGTTTAGAACAACTTTCTTCATGAATGTTTTTTTCATCATTGTTTCCTTTTCGGAAAAATGATGAAATAATGGTCAAATTTAATTGAACGCACTAGCCTATGGGTTTATTTATCGTGAAAGAGGACAAGTATCATGTGCTTTGCGTCATGACAAAATAGCTCAATCTTAAATCGGGTGATGAGCACCTTAAATCTTTTTCAACCAGTATGGGTAATAACAATGGCTCTATACGTTCCTATAAAAAGTAATTTGAAAGTGCTTTATTCCTCTCTGCATACCGAGCGGATTTTACTGGATATCCAAAGTGCTAGTTATTTTTGCTCGAGTCAATTCGCCATTAATATAGACGCAGTTAACATCGTACGTCACTTCTTTGTTGCCTGCGAATCCAATCCGTCGAATCGTTATGGCCCATAGTAATTAAAAACATCTAACAGATACAATTGTCCCCTGTGTACCAGTCAGGCTCAACCTATTTCAAGATCCAGGCCCTAACATGTTTACAAACATCTACTGGCACGGAATTGTAAAAAGAAATTGTGATGACATTCATTCATTTTCAATCAAATTTGCAGCTTTTTCACTCGACATACCCCATAGTATTGAAAGGTATAATTAGACAATAAAACTGCGAAGAACTCAGTTAATTTTGCCGGATATGCTTAACCAATGGTCCTTATGCAAGCATCTTTCCCTTTTTGATCCCATGGATTAATACTGATGTGGATGAGAATTGGTACACTAGGGAATTAGTTTTGATTGGCTAAAGAGTTATCACTATATGGCAAATACTTACGGACTGTATCAATCAAGGTTGCGTGATCCTTCTCATTCGGCAACAAGAGGTAGTACTGTCTAGCATGAAGTTCCCATCATCGTATCAACGCTGGTCAGGTTAACAAAACCACCCTACAGATATCGTCCTGGATTCCCATCACTAAAGCTCCATTTTTGCACAGTGACGATCAGCATGTACATTTTGTATTAATGTGCAAGAAATACCAGGAATCGCCGTACAATTTTGTGATATCAAAATTTTTCATGGCTGTGACTTTTGGGCATGGACCAATTCCAAATTGCCCATAGCGAAAGAAGGAAGTAGGCTCTGAGTATGCGTCGTATGGATGGGTCATTGCAAAATATGATTGCAAGATAGCTAATGGTTCTCTTCCATTAAAACAAAATAACAAAGTTGGGGAAGAATTGTGTGAATTATATAAAATCACAGCAACGAGTTAGCCAAAGATGCTTTAACTGTATCTTCAGTGAGAAACAAAGGGGGGAGTTAAGATTACACAGCACTTATGCCTACCTGCATACCCTCCTAATCAACCGATGTTCATCGCATCGTGTCATCAAATCAGGTAAGCAGAACTATTTGGCCCAAGTCAAAGCCAGCACCAAGAAGAGCGTCTTAAGCATGAATTATGTATGGGATGTACTGCAAATAATGGGTCTTTGTTTCAGATGTGTGATATCAGGATGGGCTTAATCATGTCAATTTTTATCACAAAACTGACACTTCAAAATTTTTGAGGAAATTACCCCAATTTTTTCCCACAAAAGCAAAATTGTAAATTTGTCAAATCTGCAGGAAATTTGGTATTAAAGAGATAGGCGAATCAACAAGTGTGCTTTTATAGTTTTGAAGTAGTAAGAATGATCATTACTCTTGAACATGCAGTGAGTAGCCCAAAGTGCTATTGCCTATAGTATTATTACGCTACACATCAGGAAATCACATTCCATTTCGCTTACTAGGCTGGAAGCTGGCCATGCAAGTAAATTCTATCAGCACTTAGATTGTAATATTTCCAAAACTACCACAATGCTTAGTCGTCAAAGCAAGTGAGATAAAGTGCCTTAGCCAAGTGCACAACACATTGGCTGCACAGCCGTGCCTCAAACACACAACCTTCAGATCATGACCCACAGCAAAAATAGTACAAGCAAACAAACAGATCATGCAGACCTGCTAACACCTGGTGTGTCTGTATTCCGGCCAGGCAAGTTATCCGGTATAGTTACATGAATTGTAGTACATGATAGCTAGCAGCGGCGGTGATTCCAGTAAACTTGCTGGTAACTGTTCGTGATAACCGCCGATTACTTCGATCGGTTGATAACCAGCAGATCTCTCAAGGCAGACCATCCACTATGTCACATGCAAATTAGTAGTACCCGATTTTTTTTTTGGGGGGGGGGACAAACAAATAATGTTGCAACAGTATTTTTATGCATATTGCTCTTGTGGGTGAACATATATCAGAGGCAATGTTCCAATTTGATGAACTTGGACTTAGGTAGTGGTGCATGCCGTAATACCTGTGAATTGTATCAGTACTATTTGACACATATGAATGAGCTCAGTTGCATATTCTCTCGCTAGGAAGGATCTTGCAAATTTTAACTGGTAGATTTTCTAGACTAAGTTGATGGTATATCTTCCAAATATGCCTAACTTTTTTTTCAGACTTAAAGCAAATAACAGCACATTTTTGAAGAACACCCTCAATTTCAAAAATTTGAGAGTTTTGCAGAGTTGTGTTGGTAATTGTCTAGTAACTAGTAGCTGCGGGTGGTCAATGTTCAAAAATGACATATTTGTCATAAAAGAAAGCGATTGTAATTAGAATCGGGTTCCCTTATTATTTAATGGCGGAGCTGAAATGCCAAATTTAATAGTCTGTCATGTTGAAATAGTGTCACTCTGAAAAGTATCTCGAACTTTGGTGCTTGACCGTAGGAACAACTAATGATGAGCGTAAACACATGTAGGTATGGCGCCATTTCCCGGCTATTTCATATTGGAAGAAATGTTTCCAGCAGCCGTTGAATTATATAGAGATTTCCGATAGGATTCTAATTACAAATTACTTCTTTTGTGACACGTTTTGGAGATCTACCATTCAAGGTGTTGTTCACTAGTCAATTACTAATGCAAATGTGCAAAAATCTCACAATATCCAAAAATTGATGGGCCCGTTTCAAAAAAAAATGTGTTGTTATTGCTTTAAGTTTGCGGAGTGTATTCCTGATAACTGCATTTTCTAGATGGGTTCTAACCTAAGATTGCTATGTGCTTCGTGATTTACTCACCAAGAAGTTGGCAGGTACCATCTGGTGACCACCAGTGCTTACTCGGCCACCTTTTCCTTTCGTTTTATGTCTGAAATACAAGTCTGTAAATCAGGTGTGGAGGCATTACTTTCAAGAACAGGAGGGAAAATTTGTGTATCATTGGTCTGTACATATGTAAGACCTGCTCATTGAAACTAGGCACGAATCATATTGGGGGTGAAAGAAATATGTAGATAGTTTATCGCCGAGGGTCTTAAATGGTAGCTTAAGCTTCGACGACGTTCCGCAACATGCTCGAAGAGTTTAATTTGACCAAATTAAGTCTTCCTCGTAACAAAACCCCCATGTCCACTCCTGATTAGTTTCAAGGACAAATTCTTTTAGAAGCTTCTATTTTTTTTTAATGCAATATACTTTAATTTCACGATTCACATTCAATTTCACAGGACAATAACATCTTTTCAGTGTTTTAATTCAGCAGCCTCCCCTGGAACTCGGCAGCTTTTAACCTAGTTTAACTCTGGAATTACGTTTAAGAATTTAGTTTGTAAACTTTGTAGACCTGAAAACACCGGGAAGGGTTACGAGGTAATCAACCCAGAGAATTGTCGAGCGACAAGCCCCAAAACCTAACTTAAATGAAGCAGACTCTTCCATAACAATCCCCCAGCGGTTCTCCAAACCCCTCAGAATGACTTTATAGTCCTGAATTCTCATGTCTTAAGTCTCCATTGATATTAATTTCTTTACTTTTGGTTGCTTATTTCCAGAGTGCTATTCAAATTTGTACAAGGAATTTTTAAAATGCCATATATTCTCCCAATCAAATAGGATCTTTAAATTACATAAGGTAAACATAACTTAATTTAAAATGGAAATAATAATGGTAGCAAAAATCTCTTTCAAAGAAAACAGAAAACCTATACGAAGTGAAAGTGTGTGACCAGGGAAAAGAAATCCGACTCCTCATTGACATCCGCACTCGCTTCAAACTTTCCACACAGGGATTGAATTGATCTCATCCACTTTTCAAAGCTTTAAAAGATATAAATTTGCCGCACCAACTCCCCACTTAACAGAGGGGATGAATTAGCCTTCTGCCACCACATCCCCCAACATTGCAGTTCATTCCACTGAGGTCCGCCAAATTACAGGGTGTGGCAAAACCTAAATTCCGTTCCTTAAAGAGCTTCAAACCTCAGGCAAATAGTTTCTTTCTCATCTAAACAATTTACGAGCAACTTGTAGCTTTCTTTCACTCCCGGGTCAGCGAGCTCGATTGTCAAAAGTGAGCAAATGTCCGTTTTAAATACAGGTAAAAATGACTTTCAACCCCCAAAATTCTGGTGTTTCACAAAGTCTACAATTTCATCCTCCACTTTCACACTTCCCAAAATTATGCACAGTCATGTTTCCGATCCAAACTGTCTCAAAATCGTTTCCCAGCTTGATCTAACACAAAACCTGGAGTCTTTCTTTCTGTAAGATCGACTCATCTGCCATTGACCTTTCGCAGCTCACGTGGACCTGATGAAAACTAACCTTTTGTGAGATAAGTGTTCACCAGTATTGATAAGAAATTAAACCATCTACTTCCTATCCACACCAATCCCGCATACTAGGGATTATACATGCTTTGAGACTAAAAGGAAAAATTATGCTCTCATTCCCCACCTAAAAAGTGAGGAAAAAACTAACTTCACAAAAAATGGCTGACATAACACATTCAACAAACCTTTTCCTCATAAAATTATGCTCCTAAGAAAATACCCCAAATTACCAAAATCTGGTGATTCTCAAACCATCTTGTCCTAATTAAGAATTGCTGGCTTGGCTACAGTATGATTTAAAAGAGAAAGTTCCTCACCATTTTTGAACTCAGTATTTTTCTTCCACACAAGTGGAATAAAGACAAAATAAAGAAAATAATGTAAAATGAGGTATGTAAATGGAAAGAAAGTAGAAAGAGAAAAGCACAGAACATTGTCTTCTTATTCAAGAAATAATACAATACAAAAAATACACTACAAAAATTGTACCACACAATTTTCATCAGGAGCCTCTGTATGGTTTATCTTGAAAAATTTCAACATGACCACTGTGTTTTTGTTGCTTCAAACCCAAGCTGAGTACATTTTGGGGGTGTAGAAATTCTCTTCTCTTATTGCTTGAATGCATTTTATGCCTAAAGACCGATCGGGAGATTTCCTGAAGATGACGCCCTCAATTTTCAACAAATCAGGTTTTTGTCATTATACTCTTAATGCTTATCCATGTACAAATCATGTGTGTAAATCACTAAGGCCCAAATCAATGTCCTTCCCATACAAAAAACCACAACTGTGTTGTAAAATTCCGGATTGGGAATTTTTTGTTATACAAGTCTTTGGTAGTTTATACTATACCTATGTTTACTGCATTAAAATGAAGAATCTATTCATCTAAAACTTTGGAATGAGCCATTTTGGTGACATCTTTAGTTTGAGTTGACTATTGTAATTAATACACAAAAATTATATTTCAAAATCGCTATACAACACTTTTTTTCTTTATGATCTTTCTCAACATTTTGTCCCTTACACGAGTTTTATAATTGGCAGTATGGGGATTATAAATGTGTTGAATTGCAACAAGCTTCAAAATATTCAAAGTAAAACGACAGTGCAGCTCAAAAGTTATAGATACAAATGAAATTTGATCGTTATTATTATTATCCCCCGGTTGAAAAGCAGAGGGGGATCTTGCGAGAGTGCGAATGTCCGGACGGTATGTCTGCTGTGTATGTGTGTTCCAGTGTGGTTGAGGTTTTGGTTTAGGTTTCGTTTTTGGTCTCCTTCGAAAAAAAAACGTTTAAGTCCGATTTAAACTAGACTAGGATGATGGTGCAATAGGGGTTCTTATGGTGGGATAGGTCAAATACGGTCAGGGACCAATTTGGTGTAAAGGTCATATGAGGTCATGTTACAGACTGCCATCTTGCCGGGGGTGACACAAGTTTAATCCTGCCCCTTATTTTTTGAAAATTTAGTTGTATATTATATGTATAATTTTTGTATTTCACTAGGACAATCTTATGACAAAATTTTGGACAACCGCAAAAACATGCCTTTGTACTTATTTCCAACATGAAGACCCGTTTGAGATTTTTAAGATAACCACTCTGTTTTTCTGCTTCTTCAAGTCCCCTCATTCCACCAGTGTGGTGAAATGGGGTAAAGACATTTGAATGAGCATGCTTCCAGTGACCAACATTGATAGGGTGGAATTCATTATACAAGGAAAAGTTTTCCTAACAAGCTTCACAGATTTGTGAAGCTTGCTGTTAGTTTATTACCCTTATAATATTTTGCCAGTGTCAGTCTTTTACAACTTTTAGTTACAGTCTTCGGTTTATTGCAAGATGAAAGGTCCAGTATTAATCCCTAAAGATTTGTAGGTCTTGAGAGCTTTCTGGAAATCTTTGAGGCCACCTGCCAAACAGTGTTGACAGAAATAAAGATCCTGCTCAAAGAAGAATGGATTATCTCTGGGAAACTGGTCGCACGGTGCAGAGCAGGTAGTCATTGTAGTCTTGTGTCTAGGCTCCACTCATTGCCTGGACCATCCACTTGAAAAAGAGATGAAAAAATGGGAAAAATGAAAATAGTTGTACCGGCAGTACCAAACTTCCATTTTTTTTTGCATCTGCTGCTTGTCACTCTACTTTGATTACAACCTTTTAACAATCACATGACAGCACGAAAACCAAAATTTCTGGTGGTCCACTGGGACCCCCCTTTCGTAGGGGGTTGAATTCTGTAAGTAGTGATTCGATAAAATTACTCATTCACTGACAGTATTGTTGACTGAATGAGAAATGAGAAACATTGTAGTTTTCTCATGGGTGTGGAGTTCACTTTTAGCCAAAACAGCAAAAGTAAACATTGTGGCCGCTGAATGGAGAGGGCCCGGGTTTAAGGGATTTGAGAAAAGAATGGGTTTTTGTAACGTAGGGTCGTTTAGTGGTCTCAGTTTTTAAGGGTGTGTGGCCAGCATAAGGGGGGCGTGTCTGGTTTTCCGGTGTTTAGTTTTCAGTTGTCACTGTGTTAGGATCAAGACATTCAAAAGGGACATTTATGCATCAAGTTTGCCCCTTTTATTGAAGTTTAATCGATAAGCAGTAGTGTGTTTGAGCTTTATTCGTAAGGCTAGTGATCTTCAAGTATCACAAAACACATTTCTGCCAGATCTGTTTGCTTAGCATTGTGTATTAGATTGAGACTACATCCCTGTGAATGAACCGTACTTTGTTATTTAGCATAAGAGAAGGAGAATTCAACTGACAAAAAGGGGCCTCCGATCATTCAAATTATGGGGTTTACTGGTTGGTTTTGATTTAAAAAGCGGTTGGAGCAGTATGCTTGACACCGATTACCCATTGCCAGAAAGAAGAAGAGAAAGAAAGGCTCCCATACAATATAATATTTTAGCTGTATGTAAAAAAATTGCCTATAGGGCAAACTGGGTCCCAAGTGGGTTTGTAACAGCCCCCCCCACAAGCCCAATGAACGGACCAATTGTATAGTGTTTATGGAGGAGGACCCAAACTTGCCCCTCAGAAAATGCCCTTGGCACCCCTCTGTCCCCCCACCCCTCCACATTTGCAACAGGCTCTAGTTTATGCCACGACCGGTTTCACTTCTCACAAAACCAGGAACTGTTTGTGGAGTAAGTTTCAAAGTGATGAAATTAAAGTTTTTAATTGTTTTGTGATCAAAACCAACATGTCAAACTCTCAAGAACTATGAAACCTCATTTATCTCGTAATTAATACGTTCGAGCATAATGCGAGATTCCATTAGGCATGGGCATTATTTTCAGTTTGATTTGTGTCTGTTTGTCAAAGTAACTGTGTGCCACCCTCCATTTAAATGAACATTAGAAGACTCAGCTTGTTTCACACATTTAATCAACAGACAGAGATCACGACAGGTTAAAAATTTCATTCCACAAACTAGGGGATAAAGGATAAGTGATGAGGTGGTTTGTCAGTATGCAAGTCAGTACTTACGGGTTGTATCCACCCAGGTTGCATGATCGTGTTCATCGGAAAGCAAGAAATTAATACCTGCAGCAGGCTTCATCACCATCGTCATATTCAATGCTGGTTCGGTTCACAAAGACTCTACAGATATCTTTTCCTGGATTAGCATCACTAAACTCCATTTTTGCACAGTGACGATCAAGCATGTGGATTTCTGAATAATGTGCTATAAAATACCATGAGCCACCGTACAATTTTGTAACATCAAAATTTTTCATGGCCGTGACTTTTGGGCAGGGGCCGATTCCAAAATTGAAGGAAGGTAGGCTCAGAGTGTGCACTGAAGGGATTAGAGTCATTGCACATATGATTGCAAAGAATAACTTCAATTGTTGGCCTCTCATTGTAAAACAAAATTTGAGGAAAAGAATTTTGTAAATTTGTATAAAATCAACAGTGATGAGCTAGCTCAAGCTGCTTTAACTAATATCCTAGTTCGAACGAACAAATGGTACAGTTAGATTACAATACAATATCACTTAGAATTTTGAAGCTACATACCATCATTTCATCATATAACAGGTGTTCGTCACGATTTGCATCATCAGATCAGGTAGGCGGAACTATCTGTAAGAAACAAACTTATGTTCAAGCCAATTACCCAAGACCTAGTGTTCCTACGTGCAATGACATTATATGGCATGTACTGCACTAAGGCAATTTGTAAGCTGAATTTGTTTGCAATCCATGCCGTCTGTCATTTTAAAATACAATTCATTTGGTCTTCACTTGAAAGCATTGGCCCTTCTCTTCAATTCCTCTCTCCCTTCATATCAAAGCTGATGGGTAAACTTGCTGATATGCCAACATGGCTTAGTTTAAGCAGAAAGGGTGTTTTGAACCAATCCCATAATGCATTGCAATGTGCCTATACTGTACTTTACTGTTTGTTTGTGTAAGTCCAAAATCACAGTGGAAAATTTGTCTGTAACCAGCTGGTACTTTCATCGTCCAGGTTGATCAGGCTTTGGATTCCTCTTGGGGACTTATAGACCTCACAGTCATCTATGATGTGGCTAATGGTTTGTGGCTCTCCACAAATGCAGTTTGGTGAAAGTTCTACACCGATCTTGTGAAGGATGTCCTTTTTACGGCCAATGCCAGTTCCGAGTCTGTTGAGGTTGACCCAGGCTATCAAGGTCACAGCCTTTGGGCTTGCTAGATGGACTGTCCCCAAACTGCTTTTTTTAGGTTCGAGGTAGAGGATGACCATTGCTCAGACCATCTGTCATTGATCCAGGATGATTGATAGAGATACTGCAACTGCAGTGTCATGGATTGTGTATCAAAGTGATTCCGTGGAATTCTCTGATCCTCAAAGGGTGTTGGTAGGGGATTAGGCTACCAGGTTCATCACACTTCTTGGTGAGCTTGATCATTTTTTTTTTTTTTTTTTTTTTCCCTGATCTTACAATGTTCTGATCTCAAAAGCATAAACAAGTTGACTCAGTTTCTAAGTTTAGCATTCTTGGGGAATTCCCCACTTCCCTTATTGTGCAATCTAAACAGGTGCACTTAGCAAAACAAACTAGGGGTATTCCCCTTTCTCTCTTTTATAGTAAACAAAGTGCTTTTCCCGTGAGAAATCGTTTCTCAAATAAAATTGAGAAAATAATATTTTTAAAAGTTTAATCAGAAAAATGGAGGCTATATAACACGAGATACCGTTTGCGCATGCGCAGTCAGTCCGTTTGTTGTATGTTCGTCAAAGCAACTGTGCCACCCTCCACTAAATGAACAATAGAATGACTCATGCTATATACACACCTTTAATCAACAGATGGAGATCATGACAGCATTAAAATTTCATTCCGCAAAATAAGGGGGGATAAAGATAAGTGATGAGGTTTGTCAGTACTTACGGGTTGTATCTATCCAGGTTGCATGATCTTTTTCATCGGACAGCAAGAAATAATACTGAGCAGCCTTGATTTCACCGTTATTGTACTCAGTGCTGGTCCGGTTAACAAACACCCTACAGATATCTTTTCCTGGATTTGCATCACTAAACTCCATTTTTGCACAATGACGATCAAACGTATGGTTCAGAATAATACGCTATGAAATACCATGAGCCACCGTACAATTTTGTGACATCAAAATTTTTCATGGCTGTGACTTTTGGACATGGACCGATTCCAAAATTGAAATATTGAAAGAGGGAAGGTAGGCTCAGAGTGTGCACTGAAGGGATTAGAGTCATTGCACATATGATTGCAAAGAATAACTTCAATTGTTGGCCTCTCATTGTAAAACAAAATTTGAGGAAAACAATTTTGTAAATTTGTATAAAATCAACAGCGATGAGCTAGCCCAAGCTGCTTTAACTAATATCCTAGTTCGAACGAACAAATGGTACAGTTAGATTACAATATAATATCACTTAGAATTTTGAAGCTACATACCATCATTTCATCATATAACAGGTGTTCGTCACGATTTGCATCATCAGATCAGGTAGGCGGAACTATCTGTAAGAAACAAACTTATGTTCAAGCCAGTTACCCAAGACCTAGTGTTCCTACGTGCAATGACATTATATGGCATGTACTGCACTAAGGCAATTTGTAAGCTGAATTTGTTTGCAATCCATGCCGTCTGTCATTTTAAAATGCAATTTATTTGGTCTTCACTTGAAAGCATTGGCCCTTCTCTTCAATTCCTCTCTCCCTTCATATCAAAGCTGATGGGTAAACTTGCTGATATGCCAACATGGCTTAGTTTAAGCAGAAAGGGAGTTTTGAACCAATCCCATAATGCATTGCAGTGTGCCTATACTGTACTGTACTAAACATGTGTCAGTACTTGGGGATAAAAGGTTCAAGATGTTCGTTCGTTTGTGCAAGTCAAAAATCACAGTGGAAAATTTGGCTTTAACCAGCTGATAGTTTCATCATCCAGGTTGATCAGGCCTGGGTTTCCTCTTGGGGACTTACAGACCTCACAGTCATCTATGATGGGGCTAATGGTTTGTGGCTCTCCACAGTCGCTTTTGGTAAAAGTTCCACACTGATCTTGTGAAGGATGTGCTTTGTACGGCCAATGCCAGTTACGAGTCTGTTGAGGTTGACCCATGCTTTCCTATCAAGGTCACAGCCTTTGGGCTTGCTAGATGGACTGTCCCCAAACTGCATTTTTTAGGTTCGAGGTAGAGGATGACCATTGCTCAGACCATCTGCCATTGATCCAGGATGATTGATAGGGATACTGCAACTGCAGTGTCATGGATTGGGTATCAAAGTGTTTCCGTGGAATTCTCTGATCCTCAAAAGGTGTTGGTGGGGGATTAGGCTACCAGGTTCATCACACTTCTTGGTGAGCTTAATCATCTGAAAGTTCCTCCTAAGGTTTGCAGGAGCTATATGCCAGACAGAACTGGAAGATATTATAAGCTTCACCAAAAGGCAATCACTATTAACCACTGTGGTCTGCAAGAGGTTCAAGACAAAACATTTCCTGATCATGATAAGAATTAATTACTTATGCTTTGTGGGCTAAAATTACTGTAAAAAGTCAGGGTTTTTATGTGTTAAGAAGAGGATTTTTGTGGGATCACATGACTTTATTGAGGTGAAATTTCCCAAAATGGATGGACTCAATACACCCTCTGGTTTAAGTACTCCTAAAATCATTTAGTTGGCATCGACCTATCAACTTAGCTATATGTTTTGGTTCATTACATATAACAGGTAAAGGAGCCGGGGTGACAATCTGCAAATTAATTTAGGCAAACTTTGCCCACTTTTTTGTGGACAGCAACCTGTGACCTGGGAAGGGCAATTTGTCACACAAAACCCTGGTGTTTGTAGGTGCATGTGTGTCTGTATTATGTGTGTTTGAAAATGTGCATTTTATGTTCTCATTTCTTTCTCTCCAAGTTGAAGCTATCAAAAAAGCCAGCTATGCCAGGAAAGACCAGACCTCCAAAGATATGGCTGTTGTCCAGGAAGCATCTGATACAAGTAGTTCCACTGAAGAAGAATCATCTATACTTGCTGCCCATATGCAGTCTCTGAGTCTCTCAGCCCTAGATCAAAAGACAAGTAGTAAGACAGATGTGGATCCTAACAATCCCACTCAAGGTATATTCTGTTTGTTCTGTGCTCGGTTCTTTTCTTGCTTTTCTTCACTGATAATTGTTTTTCATCCTCCTGGCTTTAGCCATGAGCATTGGTGTCAAGTACAGCTGGGGTTTGGCACGGCACTGACGCACAAACTGCATGATTTCCCTAAATAACAATAACATGTGACGATGATCACAGTGAGCAAAGTACTTGAAGGGCATGGACCCAACGCTAATAGCCCTGTCCACTGGCGGATCCAGGGGGTGTTTTTTGGGGCGCGCGCCCCCCGGTAATTTGGCCAAAATCTTGTAAAATCAGCCAATTTGTTACCATAACTACCTTCCAGCCCCCCGGTAATTTTGGCATTTTTCAGGGCGTGGATCCGCCCCTGCTGTCCCCAGAACCCCAGATTTTACCGCAAGTGGACAAAATTTGGTATCTGAAGAAAGCCACTATTTTTCTCATTTACCTTGTGAAATCTTAGGGCTAAAGGATGTTTGGTTTGGATGTTATGAGCAAAAATGTGCCCTATTTTGGTCAACAAGTATTAATTTTACAGAGTACTATATGGAGATTACAACAATCATATTTTTAGCTCTCACATTAAAACAGGTTGAAATATTGACACAAAACTTTACAGATAGGGTTTTGGGGTGAAGGCCATTCTATCAAGATCATTAGTGCTCTTTTGTTAAATGTAATTTTATTTTTATCAAATTACACCATCTTTAATTAACTTTCTTGGTAATGACATATCTGAACAATCTTAACAGAACTCTTAACTGCACACAATGTAAGTAGACTTTATTTTAAAAAAAAAAGCCTATATAAACACCTGGAAAGTCTATTGCTTAGTACAAGTTTTGTGATCAAGGTCAGAGTAATGTCAATCAATTAAACTTTCTTTAATTAAGTAGCAAACTTGATATCACCTTTGTCAGTTTTAGGCAGATCGTCCACACTTTCAGACTCGCGTCTGCTAGTGGTAGAGAAGAAAAGCCAACAAGCTGGGAAGGCTCAGAGCAAGTCTCGCTCCTTTCTGAAATTGTCCAGAACAAGCCTCAAAATCTTTGCCATGAAAAGTTGCATCACAGGTGGAATTGAAGATGACAGCAGTTCTGACGAAGGGACGTCGTTTAGGCCTACATGTAATTCATCGCTGGATGAGACAGCCAATGCAAGATCAGACAGGGAAAACATGTTAAAAAGGAAGAAGAAACAAAGAAAAAAGAAGAAATGGAAAGAAGAAAGAAGAAAAGGTATTATTGGCTGTGCAGTGATAAGGAAGCAAGGCAATTGTGGGGTAACAAGGCCAAAAACACAGCTACGACCAGATGCATTGCAATATTTTGGCTCGGTAAAGGCATTTTTGTTTTTATGAGTATGGATGGGATGTGTGCATGCCATTTTGTCCACAAGAAAAGCAAACAATTTTTATTCTGTTATAGCCTTTCAACCAAACTTGGTCATCCATGCGCTATCACAAGACACTAATGCCAATGTCATTCAGTTGCACTATGGCGTGCTCTCGATCGTTACAAGAATGGGGGAAAATATCACAAAGGTCAACCATGTGAGTAAAAAACTAAGTTTTGGAGTTTGAACTCCCGGTTTGAACTTGCATTCTTTCTAATCGACCCTATAGAACGCATGCTTGAATTTTCTGACATGCACGACAGAAAATACGAAATCAGTTTTTATTAAAAATGGTGCTTTTTTTTGGGGGCTTGCCGTTCACTTCAGATTTGATTTAATACTAAATATACCAAACAAACCCAGCTTACAGAAATTGTGGTGCATTTTTTTTTGAAATGTCTCAGTGTGTCTCTTTAATAGGGAAACATAAGAAATATTGTGCGTGCAAATATTTAAATCAATGAGAAAAATATTGTTCAAATAGTACAAATTTCATAATCTTTAATTGATTTAGTCCAATCATTGGCCATCAAAAGCAAAATACATCATAGGATCACCCTAAATAGCATGTTATATAAGGTAAGGGCAATTCTGATAGTGTGGAGCTAGGGGTCTGGGCCCCCTCACTTTTTAAGAGATATTTTCCCTATATCCTCTGAAGTGAAAAAAAAACTGATGCGGCTTAAAATTGTGAAGGGAGACACAACACGAAATCACCAACGCATTGCTGTAATGGTTGTACGTCGGTAAAAATCATAGCTAATTTTGAGATGTTTTACAGTCGGGTGCGAGTTTTGAAGATATGTGTGCTATATTATGTTTAAAATAACAGGTACATCGTATTAAAACACATGGGATACGATGAATTTAAAATTTTGATTTTCAGGAGAAGTGGCCCTCGTGTTATTGAAGATGGCTTAAACAAGTTTGCAGGCCCGCAAAACGGGTGGAAAATAGCACGTTGACTATTTAGGGTCTCGTATCAGAAAAAGGAATCGGAAGACCCCCATCATTGAAATATAGGTTTAAATTGCATCGATTCCAATCCATTGATATATAACTTGTATGCACATTGTGCCCTTCAGTTCGAAACCGCTTTCCAAAAACATGCAATTTGCGTGTAGTTCAATGGGCCGTTATTTGAATGGTGTGCGCCCTGAATGTTATACCAGTGAGATTTCCACCTTTTGTGGGCCCGCCAGCTATCGCTGGCGGAAAACTTAGCAATCCGTTGTGAGTTGTATGTGTGGATGTATGAATGGGTGGTGTGTCACTAAATTGTTAATTTTTTAAAAATTGACCTCAATTTAAAAGTTGAAGTTTCAATTGCAACACTTGTGTATAGGTTGCACCATGGGATCCCACCATATGGTGATGAGGTCAAGGTCATGTCCAAGGTCAAAGTGGTCATGTGAGGTCAAGTTGAAAACGGATCTAAAAAAAAAATTGCCTCTACATTGAAAAGTGAAGTTCAAATGGAGTCATAGGTGCAATATGGGATCCCTCAATTGTTGGAGGTCAAAGGTCCAGGCCAAGGTCAAAGGTCATGTGGGTCAAGTTGTAAGTTGAAAATTTCAGCCCCCCGCTTTCAAAACTCGCTTCACAGGGGGATTGCTTTTTACAGCAATTCTCGACTCTTAATTGGGAATGAATGATAATATGTTCTCCTACAGAAGTAGCTTGATTTACAAGATAACACTGCATATATTTTCAGATATAGCCAAATGGCCGAATTGGGACATGAAACTTAAAATGCAAAATTACTGTAATAATTGACCTTGGGATTGCCTAATGATTTAAAGAGTTCTTCCAACTCCTTTCTATTCATAAAGGAACTGAAATAGGCAGTGAGACACAGAAACAAGACCAAAAGGGAAGGAACAACAAGTAGTACCTCCATTCCCCCAGATCTCCTGCTTCAGCCAAGGAACAGAATAGGGGAAACAGAGTCTGGAGTGGGATCACATTGGCACCAGGATCTTGTCTGCTTGATACCATCAGTGACAATACTCCTAATGGAATAGATTGTCCAAATCCAGAAATATTCAGGTACGAGTTAAGTGGAGCAGATTAAATTCATTTGTGTGTCTTACATCAGCACATGTGGTACCGTGATGGGTTAAAGCTATTCGGATAGCCAATTCTTCTCGGATTGACAGGTTGTCACGATGCAATTCGGGGCTGGGGGCGCATTGACCCGAAAAGTGGTACGGGTATGTGCAGCCCTTACGACCCCTTAAGGGGTCTCTGGCGTTCACAAGGGATCCTATTTGAGCATGGTCAGTTCCCAAGACCCCATTTCAAGAAATTTGATTTTAACTACTTTGTGCCTAATTTTTAACAAAAACACTAACCCACAACCCAACAAACCAAAAGCAACCACCAATAAAAAACACAACAACACAAACAAAAAAAAACAACAAACCAACAATTTTTTTTTTTTTTTAGTTTTAAGGGGTGCAACATTTAATTTTCAGTTCACAATAACCCCATTTTGCAAGTGTGTTCAGTTCGCGAGGCCAAAGGTGCAACCCTTTGGGCCACACACCCCTACCCAAGTGAAATTGAGTTTTTGTTGAGTCAGAATTTTGGTTGACACACAGAATCTAATACACATGATTATAGCAAAGAGTATACCTGTCAGATAAATATCTGCTACAAAACTATTCACAATATGCTTTCTTTCCAAAATATCTCGGTTTTAGGAACGATAATTCACGGTGGTATTCCACGGCAGAGATTGTGTGTATGTGCTCTCTTTGAAATATAGAGTTCACCATGTGAGAGGAGCATTTTTTCCCCTTACATTGTTTGTAGTGAAAGCTAGATGCTTTAAAGATTTTTACACAAAAAAACCTTTACTAGTGGAAGTGTAACTGGAAGGGCTGAAATAGAAATCCTCTGGGACAAACCGCTGGTGGTGCATCATATTGTAAATCCTGCATATTTTTTGGTCAGAAATTGTTGTGACCAAACTAAAATAGACATATATCCTTCAACTGTGTGCCCTTCAGATAAGGTATATTCATTGATCAATGTACAAGTCCTATCATGGCTCAAAAACAGATAAACCACCTTTATATCCTTTTTTTTTTTGATAGTATCACAAAGAACTCTGGCAATATTCAACACAAGTTGGAGAGGAGGGCCGTGTTAAGGCTACTGTGAAGGTACCTGCTGAAATGACGAAGACAAACAAGGCCTCCAAATGACCATCTTGCATCTACATCAAGATGAAGGAGGATGTGGCAGAAGATGCTGAAAGTCACACAAGAAATATCTGTGGTAGGAAGTGATACATGATACAAAAGATTGTGATAAAAATAGGATAACCTGATGAGATTTCTTATTTGTTAAACATTAAGTTGCAATTTATGAGGAGGGGCGTTTTCCAAAAATTTGTAAGCTCACTTGCTGGTAAATGCAAATCTTTGTCCACGTCACTCTGAATATCTGAAAGGGGAGAAGACACGATCAACGGTAGTAACAAACTAAGTGTTTTTCAGTACTAGGTGGCTCACTCGGCTTTTGTGATTACTTGGCATTTTTAAAGTACCTATTGTTTGAAAACCAGTTTTTCGCGATTAAGCTTGTGGGGCACATATCCGCTAACAAATCACTGGGTTTTGCCATCCCCAAGCTTTACCCACCCACCAAGATTCGCCTGAACGGACGGCCCCATCTTTAAAAAAAATGGACATGACATTTAGGGCGAAATTTGGGCTCTTTTGCTAATAGAGACTGTACAAACGGTTGGTTATTTTGAGGGGCTGGTGGCGAGGCAAGGTTTCTGAGGGGCTCCTCGCTGGTTATGCCACTGGTTGTACGAACACTATGAGAACATTTCAAAGGTATATGGTCAAACAAGGAAGAAAAGAAAACCCAAGAACTATGTTTTGAACTTGCCAGCTATCCATACTCGCCCCATAGGAAAAACATGTTTGATTTTATATCACAGCACAAGAAAGCAAAAATATTTTCTTAAAGATCTATTACATAACGACGGCATAGGTAGCTACACTTCAGTAAGCATTTTAACTATGCAAAAAACTCGGATTAAAAAAAAATGGGGGGGGGGGCGCTTATTTCTGGAAATGACCTCGTGTTCTATTAAAGATTAACAAAAATGGAAAGGTTTTAGCTGAATCCCCTTAGTAATGGCCAGATCAAGTCTGAGTATCAACATGGCCTGGTGGATTGTCTATTGTCCTAAATTTTGATTGATAAAAAAATGAGCTATGTCCTGATGGATTTGGCTACTTAAAAATAGTCAATATAGGCATATGTTCCAATACCTAACCATCAGATTTTGCAATTTCAAATTCAGAAATTTGTAAAAACAAAATAGAAATATGACTTGTCAAATGTGCGAAAAATGGCAAGTGCCTATCTATCATTGAAAGTTGAGAAAATGGTCCTGGGTTAAATAAAATTTATTTACTGGTTTAAAATTAGCTTCAGTGAGTTTTTTTATGATTGGGTGAGAGTGCATGGTGGCATTTATTTGTTATCATGATACCACAGTGTGTAAGTAGCTTGGTCAGTAGAACCAATTTCATTGCTATCTTCTTTAGATAGCAATTTCATGGTCAGTGTATCCGGAAGATGTTATGTTATTCTTTATTATTATTTGTGATCAATGGTGACTTCCCATGGAGCATACCACCATTTTTTGGGTATGCACATTTAAGACCATTCATTTGTGATGTGCTGTCATGGCCCCAAACCTTTTTTTCATCCAGAGTAAAACAAAAACCAAAATAAATGCTATTTTTTGGAAAATTGAGCAATTTTGCCAGCCCTTTATTTTTTTTTAAATTGTGTCACAAAGATCTACTGTATTTGGTATAGTTTTGATGAAAAAAGTTTGCTGGCATCCATTGCCCTTTGTTTTGGAAATTCTTAGACTTACACCAGTGTCTATTTTGCAGGGAGCCCTCCAACTCGGCCAATCAAATCCTACAGAGAGAAAGAGATGCTATTCATTGGAGTTATTTTTTCTAGGGCAGGGGTTCTCAAGTTTGGTTTGGGTAGGAATGTGCCTCCGAGAGTCTGGAAGTAGTACCCATATCTATACCAATTTTTGCCAAAAGGACCCATAGCTATATGAGAGGTGCAGATTTTGGGCCAAATTGAAAATTTGTCTTAAAAATGTTGACCTTTTTAGCAAATTTGGAAAATTTTGGTTTCAGATTCAGATTGGCTTCAGAAATTGGACGAATTTTCCAACAATTTGGAGAAATTTTGACTTCCGATTGAGGAAATATGACAAATTTTCCAACAAATCTGAGAATATTTCGAAAAAAGCGACCCATTACTATACCAAAATTGGCATGAAAAGGGGGTTGGGTCGTTCATATACCAGAAGGGTAAAAATGAGACCCATGTTTGTGGCATGTCCCTGTATGGTCATTTGTCTTGACCCCCAGGTTTTTTTCCTCTGCCTCCTTCATTGCCCCATCTAACTCTGAATCTAATCCCGATGATATAAGCACCAGTGTGAAGGGGTATCTGCATTATTTCCAAAGGGTCATTATTCAGAAGGTTTATTATTCCAAAAATACAATGACGGTCATTATTCCGAATGGACATTATTCCTGAAAAAAAAAAACCGTAAGGGTTGTTATTCCGAAGTGTCATTATTCCAAATTTTTACTTAGGGGTCATAATTATGAAGGGTCATCATTCCGAATTTACTTGCAGAGTCATTATTCCAAACTTAGCATAAGGGGCGTTATTTTCGAAAATAGAATAAGTAGCATTATTCCGAACTTAAAGTTGAAGCTCATTATTCCGAAACAGCAATGTTTTTTTTCCCGAAGGGTCATATTATTCCAAATTTATGGTTAGAATTGGGGTTTAGGGTTAGAGTTATGGTTAGGGTTTAAGGTTAGGATTAGAGTTCCCTAACACTTGAATAATGACCATAAAAGTATTTTAGAATAACGACTCTAATGTTATTTTTGGAATGACCCTTATGTTATTTTTGGATTAATGACCCTAATGTTATTTTTGGAATAACAAATAGGCACATTGTTTGTAAACATAACTTCCCAAATCTATCACAACAATTCTAGCCCCAACTCTCCTAAGTTGGTAGACCACAAAATTTAAATCCACTCTCAGCAATTTCTTCCAAAATATAAACAAATCACACCCACTATTTGTTATCAAAGTCCATTTTTTTGCACTGTTGTATTTGAAATTGTTGTAGTAAAGACCCCTGTGAGTGGCTAAGCTTAACAGACTGTATTTGTCAAGAGATGGTGATTTTTATACATTGTTTACTAATAAAAGTCGAGATCTGACTATTTTCAGGTCTAGAAACAGTCATAAATGGCATCTTCAAGACTGCTTTTAAATGCTTCAGTGTCTGTTTTTCACAAAGAACAGTAATATAAGCTGTTGATATGACTTAACACTTGCAATTTAGAGACAAAATGGGCATTTTGAATTTGGGAAAAAATGAGTGATTGTGGTTTTAAGGAAGTAAGGTCTATTTCAATCTGCATTGTTATAACAGGAATCGAGAGCAGAAGTTGAGCATTTGCAGACACAGTTAGGAGACATGGTAATCCATTATCAAGACGAACAAAATGGAGCAGATGGTGATGGAGAAGAAATTGATAAGGCAAGCTTTAAGAAGAGATACTTGTTTTTGGTAGCTAGAAAGTAAAGATGTTATTTAAAAAATGAATTATTAAAATTGTTCCCCTAACAATTCATTCTAGGGTACTATTTCCCTAGATTGGGTACCTTGATTTGGACTGGATTTGGATTCAAGTCTGAAAAATGAAAAGGACTCCGAAGGATAATAAGACTAGTGTATTAGCCTAAATGACGTAAGTAGTGATCCTCTGCAATACGTGATACATTGCTTTTATGAAATTTGTTTCTGCGTGGGCATTCACTGATAGTTTATTTGCACAAACGGAGCCGGAGACGAACAACATACAGGTTCTCACCAAATCCCACCCGATCAACATAATTTCCCAGTCCCGCTCTTGGTGTGAAAGTAAACCACTTTTCCGATTGCGGTGTTTTTGCTACCTTTTCACCTAAACGTATGTATCGTGCCCAATCTTGAAATATACCCTTTTTACGTGTTTCTTTGGTTGAAAATGGTTCCATTAGCAATGACCTGTGACCACCACTCCCGTGGCCGTGGTCAGTGTACAGCTGGTCTGCTGTGACTTGGGCAGGTGCTTTATACAGCACATAATCAGCTCAGTGGCCAATGGTTCCTGGTGGGGGAAGTGTCCAGTAGGTGAAAAGATGGCCTTACCACAGACAGAAATGGCTAGGTTACAGAGCAAAAGGGGCTGTTTTGAAACCCTGATCTAAGGTTTCCTTGAAGAAGTGGGGCTACCTGGAAGCGATCAGGACACTACCTGAAGTTGTGGAACAGCCCAAGACAAGGGAACTTCTTTATATCCAATGCTGGACAACAATGCACAAAAGCGGACAGTGCAGAATTCAGTGAAGTACAGTCAGACAATGTACCCATCCCTTGATGGATCATGTGGTTTGGAACGATAATTTTTTTTGTAGGCACTGATAAAAAAATGCATATCTATGTCCTTAAAGCGAGTCATTGGTATAAATCTACTCGGCACATAGACTATATTGTTAGTGCCATATTTAGTTTACATACATGCATTTTTCCCGTCCGGCACCTGTTTCGCCTGTCCAGCCGCAGTTTACGTCTTCACACGCCCTCTGGCGACGTGATTTGGCTATAATATGGCGGCACGGGTGTAAGGAATTCGAAAGCTACAGTTATTTTTACAATTGTTCACCATGATTTTACTTGTGTTTCACCTATCTGAAGGATAGAAGACGAGTCAAAAGATAGAGAATGGTACGACTCCACCAAGAATTTGTTGGTGTGGTAATTGTAATGGTTAAGGGTGTCTCAGTGCGTATAAAATTATCATACCGGTCCTGCATCTGTTTCGTAGGAAAAGTTTCTTCGCAAGCATAAAGCTTGACAATAGACCCTACATAATGAAATCCCTAAATAAAAGTACCAGATGGTTTCATGGCCATTGGAGTATCCTTGCGAAAAAATCCAGATTTATTCAGACCAATATACACATCTGTACAACGATCATGGAAGCTACCATGTTTATTCCGTGTGGTATATTTAAAACGCTCGCCATGCATACTGAAACAGGAAGACAGCGAAAAATATTATATCCCATACGCGCATTATCAAGTGCAAGTTTGCACAAGCCTCTGCCTTTTGAACTTCGTTGAGCACACAAAGGATAGGAGAGAAGTTCGTTTAGAATTTTTATTGCAAGAAAACTTACACTTTTTAAAAAACCTCAGTGATATGAGAAAATGTTAAGAGGGTGGTGTCGATATCATTTTGTGATTAACAACGGTTTTAGGTGGCCTAACACTCAAAAATCCATGAAAACGTGGACATGTGAAAAGGGGTCGATAATATTTAAGTTGTTCGCAGTCAGCACTGTAACCAGCGATCTCTGTACAATGGATTGCTACACAAAAGTAATTGAATATTAGGATGAATGGAGCAACGGGGGGGCATCTTGGTCTACCGAACACAATACCATTCCAGAGACACCTGTTTGGCAGAAGTTGTATCCCGGTGCCCGTTTAGAGACATGCCATCCCCATACGCGAAAAAAAACACTTACCAATGAGCTCTATGAAACTCCCTCGAAAATGTTACAGGGACGGCCTCTCTCGCCAATGAGAGCTGTATTAATGCCGTACGAACAGTAACAACATAAGTGTGTGTACACCACCGAACCAAACAAATGGACTCAAAGTAGTTTAATGTTAAATGGGGCAAATTTACCGGGTTCGGCATTTGGCAGTACAAAATCATGGCTCTGCAGTTTCAGCGAATCTGGCCCGAATTCGCCGAAATCGCAAATCCAAAAATCCTAAAACGGACTCAGGACATAACTAACGTAAATTCGAGTTTTCACCCTTGTCCTGGCCGAACAAATACCAGCCAAACCTTGTGAATTTCTACTCGAATCGGGAGCTAACAGATACATGTTTACAGGTAGGTAGAGGCCCCCAAAGGGAAGAGGAAGAGCATGATGGGATCGCAGGAGACGTCCGTGGTATGACGTCACCGGGGATCGCCTGAATAGAAATTTGTGTATGTTTAGTTTTGGGAGGGGGGGGGGGGGGCGGGTCATCTTGTGCACCAAAGATGATGCAATATGTAATTATCGACATTGGAAAACCTAAGGAGATTTCAAATATGAGGGAGTTGTTTGGAAATAACAGTATTGTTCTCTTAACTTCCCCGTTATTAAAATATATCTCTTTTTTCCAATGTCGATCCCTTCCCACCCAAAGCCCCATGGTTGTCGC
This sequence comes from Ophioderma brevispina, assembly GCA_023653785.1. Classification (NCBI taxonomy): domain Eukaryota; kingdom Metazoa; phylum Echinodermata; class Ophiuroidea; order Amphilepidida; family Ophiodermatidae; genus Ophioderma; species Ophioderma brevispina. The sequence continues at coordinate 35,433 of JAMKCH010012350.1, forward strand.
CCGAATGGTGAGCCTATGGGGTTGCGGAAGAGGACGAGACTGATGGGATCGCCGGTGACTGGACAGTGGCTATGACGTCACCTGGGATCGCCTGAATAGAAATTTGTGGATAGTAGTTTTGGGGGTCATCTTGATGCACCAAAGATGATGCAATATGTAATTAATAGCGACAATGGAAAAGGAGATTCCAATACGGAAACAATAATGTTTTCAAACAATTGGCTTGATTCTGTAGGTCTGTTATGTCGCTTATCACATTTCAATCGGAACAAGTTTGTATATATAATCGACCGGCTCTTAACCACCGCTTGAGCTCTTTTTGGATGACCAACATGGCCATCAGTGCTTCATACGAAGCCAGGTTTCCAATCCAATTGTATAGAGATCAGTGTTCGAAACCCAACTAATGCGCGGTCAGCAATCTAAGTACTTTTCAAATGTACCGAGTAGCGCTACTTTGTATGACAGGTAAGTTCCTAATTTTATTTTAAAAAACTATATTTCTCAAGAACCAGGGCTCATTGTATAAAAAATAGGCACAAATGGTATGCCATTTGAAAATTGATATATTTTAAAGAAAGGTTAAATTAAACAAGCGTGTTTTTATTCCAATGTGAAAAGTAAACGCGATAGTCTTCATACAGGCAGAACTTGACTAACCACTAATCATCTTTCAATTGGTGTGAAGACTAAACATGGCTGTGGCAAAACGATAGGTAAATAACTAAACTTGGCGGCTTCCTTAACTCGTCTACTGCTTCGTAAGTTAAGCGTGAAAATGATGTTTGATTCGCAAGGAATTACTTCAATTACCATGCAAACCATCTGGTACGTTCATATTTAGGGATATTTTCATTATATATGTGCCGATTGATTTATACCAATAAATCCTTTAAACATGGCATGATGTTATGTTACTTTCAATCAATAAGTATTGTTTTGAATGGGAAACATAGTGCAAAGCAAATGGTGCGCCGCAGGCGGAGTGCCCATCTCTTGGCTGGCGTTTGGGCCAGACTCCCTCATATATGTTGCTGGGGGGGTGTTCGGCCACTTACTCCCGCACAGCGAGTCTGTTTTGCATACCAGCCATATGCCGGTACCCATTTATACTCCTGGGTGGAGAGAGGGAAAGCGAGGTAAAGTGCCTTGGCCCAAGTGAACAAACACTTTGGCTGCAGCGGGGCTCGAAACCCACAAACCTTATGCGGATGGGGCGGCGCTGATTCACCACTCACCCCCCACATGTGCCCTCACATAGTAATTGTTGGATAATAGCTTGATAAAAGACTGGGAATCTGAAAGCGTGCAACTGATGCATGGAATCTTCACATGAATCATGACCGAAAAGTAAGAATGAAATACAGGGCTGGGAATACCATTATTGGACTGATGTTGTGGATCAATGGTAATTGTTTTAATTGGAGAAAAAGTCTGGAGGTTTTTTTGCTGCATTTGGAATCTCACACCACTAAAATAATAGGTGTAGCAGACGACGTCAGTACTGAGGCAGTGGTGGCGGTCCGAAATATGGCCCTTGCCTAAATGAAGAGTCACAAAATTTGATAATTTGGTCTTTAAAGGAAAATTTGAAATTAATCCTTTGTGTGGAATAGTAACAAACCATTTGGGTGTGTAAGATTTTGTTGTATGTGCCATTTGTGTATAATTCTGAGTGTTTAGGGAAACTGTACAATTAATTTAGCAACATTCAACTAGGCCTGGACGTTTGAAAACAAGCAAATCTTTCGATGCTACTAGTTCAAAAAATCAGCATTAATCTATGACTTTTCATTTTGGTGAAGAGGTATGGTTCTAATCTTTAAAAAAAATCCAGTTTTGAAATAACCGGTCGCTGTATAGCCGAGACAGAAATTGAGCTGTTTGGTGAGAGGTCATTTGTACACAAGTCTATATGGGGAGTTATTTCCATTATTAAAGTTATGAAAATTGGGTATTTGTATGTTTTTACTAGAGGGAGGCCCGCGCTTCGCGCGAGCTCCGGTAGTTGAGTGACGGGAGCGACGGACCCCGCCTGGGTCGAGCGATCATGAAACTGAAGCAATCACTGAAGAAATGACACACTGTGGCGAGACCACCGCAACCAAACCCATAACCTGAACTTTAGAATCCCGAGTCGCACATTGTGGATTTTTAAACACTTTTAAAACTCAAAATCTAGTACACTAGATCTCTATATACCTCCATGTAGTACCGAGTTCTTCAGGAAAGATTTTCTAAGAAGGAAACGGTAACTGAAGATTTTCCCGTAATCTTTCCGTATATTTCATTTATTTCTCGCCATCTTACGATAAGTCAAGCAAATCCTGTATGTCTATAGTTGTCCCTAGATCACGCCTTCAGTTTTTCGTCCACATTCGCCAAAAATTTTCACCACTTATAGTTCGGCATAGTGGAAGTGTCCTGCTGGAGAGCTTTTCTCAAGATCGTGACAGTTTACCAAGGAAAAAATATTAAAAACAACAGATAATGGTCAAATCCATCACTGACGCAACGTTGTTGGCAACGCACTTTTCAGTCACCCGATTAGGAGCACTGTGTTAGAACACCGTGCGGACTGCGTGCTGCGACAGAGTCACGAGGCGAGTTCTACGGTGTTGTGTGTACGCAGAGGCGCGTTGTTGTACGGGTGTGTGTACGCTAACTTTTATTGTTGGGGCAACCGGGGAAGATCTTTGCTGTGTTGTAGTTGCATGGCCCCTGCATGGTGGACCGGTCAAAGTTGCACGAGTTGAGATTCAAAATATGGATTTATTCTTCAAAGTTTCTTTCACAATAATGTTTGGACACGGGGAGTTGTCGCTGCATGGCCTCTGCATGGCGGACCGGTCAAAATTGCACGGAAGAGTTTTACGACACAGAAAATTACTTACTTTAGTAAGTTTATTCTTCAACTTTCCTTGCAGACACGGGGGAGTTACATTAGAGGATTTATGGGTGTGACGCAGATGAGGCGAGCGAGAGAGATTAGAAAACGGGTTTTATTGTTCGAGAAGGTGCCTTAATAAGCCCTTAATACAGTTTGGTGCCTGGACCTTTTTTTTAGGGGGGACATGGCTAATTTCCCTTAATCATGGGCGTAGCTAGGATTTTGGAGACGTGTAAGTACTACGCTAGCTTCGCTGACCGATTGACCCGATTGTTTTTTTTTGTTTTGTTTGGAGTCTGCATCGTAATTAAAGAGCAGGGATTGGGGGGATTCTAGATCAATCTACATCAAAGCTGCATGCATATTTTTATTTTATAAGGCTTTGCCTGCTTGTAATTCATGCATACCCCTAATCAAAAAACAACCGCTTATCAAAAAAGGAAAATGTTACCGACGGACGAAACATATTTCCGTGCGGCCTACGACGGCTCCAAATGGATCTTTCCCCGACGGCTGCAAAAAAAAAAAAAAAAAAAAAACAAACCCAATCCCCCCTCCCCCGGGTGCGCACGCCACTGGTTAGAAATATGCAATCGCCGGCATGCCTGGTGCAATCCTGATGCATGGCCGGGAAGCTTAAGAATTAGGGATAAGATTAAGAATGTGGTAACTGACGTGAATCACGCGAGATTGAGTTGGGAGTTATGTTAACAAAAGTAGAATAAATAAGTGCGGGAAAACAGGGTCCGGACACAGGGTAGGAGATGAATTTAAAAGGGAAAAAAAAATAGGTAAAATAAAACATGTGAGATTTCCGGTTGCGAGTGCGAAATTAAGACAATGGTCTAACTTCCCTTTAATTTAACATTATTGCCTATAATTAGGTTTTCAATTATCTTCAATTTCGGATATGATTCCTTGTCCTAAAAAAGCGGCTCTGGTTCTTTTTAAATTATAAGGACCAGAAGTTGCTTTTTCAGATTCTGCCTTCTGGTCTGTTTGGGTTGTAGTATTTGTCAAATTCTGCTTGTTGTATTTCAGGAGTGAAAGGAAACTACTGCAAGTGCGTACTGAGCTGGAGACTAAAATCACTGTCCTGGACCGCGAGTAGAAAGACTGCAAAGAGATTAATAGAGAAGGATTGCTCTGTCATGACTGCCACCATCACTGCAATCGAAAGTGCAGTCCAGACCTCAGGTATGGTATTAAACTTTGGGGAATGTTTAGAAAAATTGAAATTTCTAACTTCGTTTATGGGAGGGCATTGATGGAGTCAAATCCACACCATCCAAGTTAGAGTCCCTGTATCTGACTGAGTCATGGTGTCCGAATCGGTCACTGTGCCCGAGTCCGAGTCCCAAGTCTTTAATGAAAAATGCATGCTATTATGCATTTCGCCCCAAAACGTGCAAAATGCATGTATTTGTAAAAAAACATTGGAAAAAACAAACTGAGCTTAAAATCCCACTTTTTCTTTAGGACTATTAATGTACACATCCAAAAAACAGTAGATAGAGATCAAACTAAAGGCTGCAACGAGAGATTTCACAAACAGGGTCCCTAAAAATATGAAAATTCTGATTTTTGCACCAATTGTAAAAGCTTTTTATCAAAAATGGCCCCATGTGAAGGATTAAGCTGAAAAATATTTCTTTGGTAAAAAAAAATTGTGAAATTTCTGAATTTCGTATAGGAGCAAATACTAAGTTCAGCTTAATGTTTTATATTGAAATAAGCAAATGAAAATTGCCTTTTGTTTTCCAATTAAGACGTTTCGTTTTACCAAAGCTCAAGATAAGAAATCTATTGGGGGTCAATTATCCTATCTGAAATCACTACCTATTGACCAATATAGGGTGCCCCAAAATTTCTTGTTGCTCATTTTATGGCAAAATTAGATTCAAAACTCTGAATTTTCCTGTAAAGTATGGACAGTGCTTTATAAATTTTGCCAGAGGGTCTGCCAAAAGTGTAATTAGTTATTTTTTTCAATACTGATGCCACCTTTGAGGAATTACTAAAAATTTGGGAAAAAAGGGTCTTTATAAAAAAAAAAAAAAAAAACCCAATCTTTATAAATACAAATTTGCATCTTTGCATTTGAAATTATGTAAATGTATGCATAAAATATGGCACTTCCTTTTTATGTGAAAAATTATGAACTCATTTTATTTTTCAATACCAAAACCACATGACAATCCACAAAATCATCTGGGGACCCCTTCCAAAGAAAATGCCAGCCCTTAAAAATTCCATATTTTACGTTTTTTTGTTCTCCCCTAACGTAAAAGAGTGAAAACTCTATAAAAGTTCACTCTAGTTAACTAGTAGGATTTCCTATAGGGTTACTGTGGACAATCCCTACGGAGTGAAATTTTACTCTTGAGTGAATTTGAATCAGTTTCACCTCACTTTACATATATTAGTAAGTGCTAGGTTTGCGTGTCCTTCAAATTGCTCTCCTTCTTACATTGCCCTTTCATTTCAATTCTCTGCCATGACATTAACCAAAAACCTAAAATTGCTTGCCCATGTTTCCTGTAGCACCACCAAAACAGAACATTTAACAGAATGGAATCAAGGAGAGAAGGGAGAGTGCTAAATTCCAGGTAACTTTGTATTATCACTTAAACAAATGGGGACACCTCAAATTGATTAAAATGCACAAACAGTACAAAACTGATTACAATTATGACTTCTTAATCAAATAATACGTAGTGACGTTTTCTAAATATTCCAATTGCTAATCCATTACAATGTTTCCCTGAGCTTAAAGCAATAAGCAATGAGATGACAACAAGGTGAATTTGAAGTAAATAAGTAAAATAAATGAACTGGAATTATTTCTTTTAAGGCCTTCTTACGTGATTTGGTAAATCAAGAAGTTGAAAAAAATCATCAAAAATAGATTTTCGCATGTTGTAACAAGTATAGGTAGCTAACATACCCTGCAAGTGATTGACCACAACAGCCTATAAGGAAAGAATCTGAGATTTTAGTAATTACTATCTGTGCGAAGTGTTCGGACACTTGACTTACAACATGTTATTGAATGGAGAGTCCTATCTTTAAATATGCTCTTTTCTCCCTTGTTCTGCCAATTTCTAGTTGGTAAAGATTAACTTATGGCAATTCTTCAGACTCTCCCTCTTCATTTTAACGCTATTTGTGCAATATCAAATATTTTTGACTCTTTCGTGTGGCTCACTGCTAAGGTGTCTTTTAACTGGTTCGATTATCAAAGAACGCGATGTGTAAACCACTGAAAATAGTTGGATTTTGAATATAAATCAGAAAATGATAACATTATTTTATTTACAGAAGAAATATTAAATATGAAAAAACAATATTGATGTGAAATGATGGTGGTGGTGTCATTGCCTTTTCTTGTTTCTTGAAAGCAGCCCATTTCCATTGCTCATGTTTTATCACTGAGGCCTCAGTTTTGGCCCATATTTCATGATATTTTGAGCAATAGAGGAAACTTTTTATCCATCTTCTTATCTTTTAATTATAAATCAGAAAAATATTTAACATAATTTTATTTACAGAAAACTATTAACTATGAAAAAACATATTGATGTGAAATAATGGTGGTGTCATGCCTCGTTTTCTTGTTTCTTGAAAGCAGCCATTTTCCACGCTTCATTGTTTTATCACTGATGCTCAGTTTTGGCCCATATTTCATGTATTTTGAAATATATGAACCTTTTTATCCACTATTATATCAGAATTCACAGCTCATGGAAGAGTTTCTCATCTGACTGAAGAACTTGAAAGACAGACAGAATTTGGTTTAAAAGAGTGTCACACAGTTCACAGGTTAGCAGCAGTTTCATATCAGGTGTGTCACACAGTATACACTATTAGTCATTAGGGACGGTTGGACGATATGGGTTAATTAGTCGGAGGACTCGTATTGGGCGAGAGTGTAGGAGTGGTAGCCCGAGGGGGGCCTAATTACGGAGCCCGAGAATAGATATAATCCGTATCAGCTCCAAACGAGTTCTAATAACGAATTATCATACATTAAACTAAAAAAAAATGCAAAAACAGTCTTACAAATATTAAATGGTAACAAAAAAAAGGTTTTCTTGTTTGAACCGTACCTACTGTGTTAAATGAATGCAGGAAGTGGCCGAATTTACGCAAACAAGAAACAGTTGCAAACAAAATAATAAATTTGCATTGTTCTGAGTTTTTCTGATTCACAAAACCATAAAATTTAGGTTAATTATAAAAATACTTTCAATCCAGTGAATAAGTTAACGTCACATCTTGCCAGAAATCGGTTGCTTAGTGTAAAAATCAATCCCAAAATTAGAGATGTGATTGACATGAATCGGATCGATTGTCGTCCAGCTTGTTATTAGCAGGAAGGTTCTTGCACGCACGCATAGTTTCTTACTAACCTGATACGAGTGTCGAGACACGCTCAGAGGGTATGATACGATAAATATCTGGTCAGTAATTTACGAAGATTACCCAATGAAAAAACTTGAAATACCATTGGGGTAGGATAAACAGAGTGTCTAAACAGCTCTTTGAAAGGTCTCTTTATTATCATACAAAACCAGCCAATAAGTTTTGCCACCAGATTTGGATATTGTGTAATTGTAGCTACCTACATCTGTGCAAATTTTAGGAGATTGTGGGAAAATGTGACTTTTCTTTCAAATGTACGTTGGTATTTCAAAGCGGAGTTCTAACTTAAGACCTGGGTTTAAAACAGGGTAAGTCCTACAGGAGGGACTTTTTGCTTTCAATATACTCAAAGGTTGCTATATTGGATGGGCCATTCCGGCCATCAATGAGGAATTTTTTCATCGTTTCAAACTATCAGAGTATGTGAAAGGAAAAAAGTCCACTCATGTAGGACTAACCCTGGTTAAACCCAGATCTAAGGTAGACTCCCTTTCAGAATACCAGCCATAGTGTATACACAGATCACATCTGGGATTGGTGATAGAGGGTTTTATATTAAACATAACAAATTCTGTCATTTGATTGGTTACTATATAATGTGTTCATTGAGACTAGTTCCCCAAATTTCCAAGAGATGCGAAAAAAATTACTATTACCCCCTTCAGGGGAAATATTATGGGAACTTTCCCTGCATTGGTATCTTCCATCGCCCGTGCCTCAATTGGCACGTTCATTGGCAAGTTTTTGTATCAAAAATTATCATGATAGACAATTTTGTTATATTATGTTTTAGGCCAAAAAAAGTTTGTGTCAGAAGAAATGGAACAATGCAAATGCAAAATGCACTTTTTTTAAAAGAAAAATGAAAATGCATAATGCAGGATTTTTAAAACATTTTTTTTATTGCATTTTTTTTTGATCCCACTTTTTATCCCCCTGGTTAAAACTTTCAGGCACTTGGCACCCGAATTTCATTTTTTTTTTTGAAAATTTAAAGAATCTTTTAAGTGAACAAAAAACACTAAAAAAACTTAATGCGCTTCTAAAAGACAAATTTTAAACAACATGTGCGCGTTCCTCTGATACAAACTTGTTTTTTTCTGGCCTAAAACAAAATGTGTGCTGGTCTTCTGAGACAGTTTTTTTCCTTCGGCGTTGTTAAAACAAATATTGACTGTTCTTATTCATGAATGTGCAAACTCCTCCCACGGCTGTCACTGGAGACCGTGGAGCTGCGTGATAGGGTAAATAGTAGACCCACGTTCTCCAGTCACCTCAGGTGGTTATTTTGCACCATTTTCCTCATGAGCAGTCAATATTTGTATACTATGACATGCAATTCCATTGACCTTATAGGCTTATTTAGCAAGATTCTCCCATTTTTCTTAGTTTTACCATGGGTGATAGCTAGCCTTTGCAATACGCCTATTATATCAGTTATCATTAATTGTGTCACCACATTGTGGCCACTCCTTATAAACAGAACTTTTACTATATCTTGAACGTTAAGTCCAATTGCAATTGAGATGGATTTTCTGTAAAAATGATGCCAAAAAATGGGAGGAAACTGAAAAATAAATAGCAAATAGAAATTTTGATTGTGCTTGACAAATGGACTCATTTTGCTTATGTCATCACATATTGATAACTGATTCTGGTTTTTATATTAATTCAGAATATCTGAAATTCAAACTGCTTAACCTTGAAGAGAAAATTGATCAAGAGAAACAACCGACACGGAAGCTTGCAGAAAATGGTCTCTTTACTAACTCAAACTGTTAGCCACAATGGACCTGACACAAGTTTTATTAGATATGTAAAGCTGGTGCAGAGTTGAATAACATACCAGAAGATGATGACCCTATTGTGGAAATCAAGAGCCACATGGCCTGGATACAAAGAATAATGGAAGCAGTTGCCATGGAAACACCATAACTACAGGATACAACACAGTAGGGGTCTTTAAACTGATCAGTGATTTAAAGAACATGCGGAAATTTCCAGAAAGAAGCACCCCAAGTTTTTTTTGAATGTTTGGAATGACTTACAATTGTACTAGATCGCACCGAATTGACTAAGCTGAATATGCCGTTCTTTATGTAATGAGATGATGTAATTGTTACTTTCTAGTCGTGCACGACAGAAATCGAAGCAGGTTTCTAATAGGGATGATTATGATAGAAGGCAAGTTCAACACAAAGTTTGCAACGTTTTTTTTGTACTTGTTTGTCCCAAACCCTTCCAAACATTCTGGTAGGTGGTCTTCCACGATCAAGGGCAATTTGAGAGAAAATTTGTATTCTCAAAACAATCTCCTCCTATCACTTAAAGGAAGTCAAATAGAAAAAGTTCCCCCATGGAACAAACATTACACGTACACACGTGCAATATACCCACATACTCTGTCACACGCCTCGCACTTGCATGCATGCTCGCACAATCAAAACAACCATAACTGCATGCACATTGCACTACCTACGACAGGAGTTAGATGTGGGTGTATATGTACATTGTGGACATTTTCAATTGTACAAAAAACTTTTTTTTGTGTTGTGGGGGTAACTGTCTGTATCACCTAAGTGTTAATTCTTACCCCTAATTTTACATGGACCTGTGCTAGCAATTCTGTGGCCCTCCCACACCACGGATGTTTATCAGTAAAGATTGGCGTGTTTACATGCACATCAATTTTGTGGGCAGACCCGATGATAAACGGTACAGTTTTGAAAACAGCCTAGAGGCAAGACATTGTGTCTATAAATCAAGGCCAGGTTCCAGCACAGAATTGCCTTTGTTGCCATAGCTGTTAGCAAGGTTCAGCTTATGTTGCTAAAAACATGAAACCACTGAGCAAATCGGGCCTTACAGTTACCAGGTAGGGTAGAAGGTAAATATACTCTATAGAGGCCATAAAGTGCAGTAGAAACTAATATGATGCAGGTAGAACCTGGGAAGCGAGCGCCTCAGAACACTTTCATTTTATCACATTTGCTAAGAAAATGCAGGCAAGAATTCCATAAATTACCGTTGGAAATCCCAAAATGCCAAATCCAGCAGATCGTGTCCGGCCCCCTGTTTTAAGTCGTCTTAATTCTTACTAGGGTGCAACACGAGCTAGGAATATGTGCCAAATGTGCTCCAAAAGCATCAATAAACTCAGAATTTTCCTCGTGAAGTACGGACTAGTGCTGTGGATAAAGGGGCCTGGAAGCAAAACCAGCACGGAAGACAGAGAAAAAGGGCAGGAGGGGGAAAGCAAACAGAGCGCGCGGGGACGGGGGGGAAAACCCGCCCCCCCACACCACCCTCCCCCCCACAATATAAACACTCCCCACGCACAAACCCCCCCCCCCCCCATGATATTCCCCGTCTAGAGGTCAGTGGTTAAACCGGGGAAAGGGAGGGGGAGGCTGGATTTATTTTGGCATTCCCCCAGAAAATTAAACACTCGATAGATAATATCCCAGAAACATAGAGTCTATGGTGTTAAAGGCTCATGATCGCTAATTTTTCTATCATAACTGTGCAAAACGGATATAAACTGCAAAAAGAACACGCCCAAAAAACGAAAAAATGCAATCAACTATGACAAATAGGTCTTGGAAGGAAATTTGAGAAAAATGTGGTGCGATATGAGCCAGAACCCCCCCATGTCAATGAAGTCGGGTATACGATTGGTTGCATGAGCGCCTTAGTTCGTGTACGTTTTGTATACGTTCGTGCTCGTACCTCGTGGAGTCAATAGGCATGGTAGGATCCCATATACATGAGAATGAGACTAAATTTGAATAAATAACGTTCTCAGCAGCAGTCTAGGGATTTTGAAATGGTGGCGAAAAATTAATTTTTCAAATTGCATGCAGTTTTCGCAAAAATTTCTTTTACGAAAAACTAAAAGTTTGCAGAACAAAATTGCTTGCTTTTTTGTGTTTTAATAAAGTTATAGTCCTTAAATAGCTTAAAATGCTCAAAATTGTCTTTCTTGCCGTATGGAAAAAATTGAATTCATCAAGCGGTTTTGGAGGAACCAATCAGGCTTATTAATGAGCTTAGGGATTTTTTTCATAGAACTTCACAGGAGCTCGGCAACTCCAAATACAAACTCTTAGTATCGAACCTCAGGCCGTACCCCCCCCCCCCCCCCCCCGTGTTAAACCAATGGCAACGTCTAAAATTAGGACTTCTTGCCGCTCTCCCATGAAGAAAGTATGAATTTAAAGGGTGCCATCTATTGATGAAAACAAGGTATCAAAATGAGCTATCATATACTAGATTTCGGTAAAATTACTATTTAGAAAAATTAGCCTATATCACTAGAAACCATCAGTATAAGCATTGTTCAATAGCAACAACCCCCAAAAGTTGACTTGATGTGCGACATTCTCCATATTTTGGCAAGAACATGTATAAAATTTAGTCTGGGCCTAGCCCTGAGATTTAAACAAATGGACTTGACCAAGGCATGGCACCACTGTGAGTTACTTGTTGTGTGAATTGTCTATGACGCTTCGTGTAGGCCTACCCAGTGACAGTGGTGCATATTTTTTTTTGGGGGCGGGGGGGCATCCTTACTTGGTATTTAAAATTGGCCAAGAATTGGTTACCCAGATATTGAAGAATGGTACTCTATGCGAGGAGTAAAACTAGGTAGAGTCTAGGCTAGGCCTAGCTAGGCCTAGGGACTAGTCTGGCCTAGACATAGCCACTCTCTTATCTATTCAACGTGATCAAGGCCCATACCAATATTAGCCGAAACATTGCGTTTTCCTTAAAACAAAAACCACTATGACGTAGGTCGAGACAAAACTACACACACTGTAACAGCTTCATTTTCTGGCTAGGCATGTTACTGTTAGCTATTCTAGCTAGCAAAAAAAGCTAGGCAAGGCCAATAAATAATCCCAGGTGCTGACCTCAGCCAGGCAATGTAGAACATGCATTACAGATTGATATTGTGATGTTCCAGGATATAAATCTCCCAGTTATGATCTCATATGCAAAGATTTCCTAGCTAGACAGTTGAAGTCCAAGTCATAACAAGACAACCGTAGTCCAGCATGTCCAGTAAAACTTAACATAAAACGTTGTGTAAAAATTCATCATATATGAATTATGGTGTACTCACCGTCACCAAAGTTATTCACATCCAGTTGAATTTGAATCGCTACAAAACTCATAAAAAATAATTTTCTTCACTACTGCAGAGCCTTATTTTATAATAGGCAAAATTGAAAGCATGGAAGGGGGCGTTGAAACTGCCTTACAATCTGCAATGTGCTGCTGTGAGCACTAAACTAAGCATGACAAGGTAAGGTTGCGAATAACAGCGACATCCACACAACTCCGTGTTCCGCGGCCATGTCCTCTCATCATGATCAGACTTTGCCATGATTGGGTGTCGATTTGACTACAAATGTTGTTTCCCTTGTGAAGTTGTGTTTTAATTCTGTCAACATTTTTCTTACCTACGCTGCAATATATTTGTCATAATGTTTACCACTGTGTCGTTAAATCCTGAATTGTTTCCCTACAAACGATTTAATCTTGAAACGAAACAGTACAAAATGTTATTTTGAGCAGGATGAAAAGTATTTTTATTTGATTGAGAAAAAACAATATTTATAATTATGATGAGCTTATTCAGTTGCATTTTATACTTACGGACATTAATCCTAGTTGTCATCTATACCGTCCATTTAGGTAATCACGTAGTTCATCATCTCGCTATATTTGATTTTCTTTTTCAAGATAAGCGGCAATTCCTCTTGATTTTTGCTCTAACTCTGTTACCAAACTCACTGTTGGGCCACGAGCTATCACATGCGTCAAGATAGTGTTTGTTGCGGAGTTCTAAAACCCTACTGCGCATGGACATTGTAAACACGATCAAGTCTAGATTTGTTTGAGCTTCCAAACAATATCGGCAGTTGTTATTATTCCAAGTCTAATTGTAAATATAGCACAGCATTATATAGGTTTAATGCTAGAAAACAAGTACATAAAAAATGAATTGCGAGAAAACAAAAATACAAAGAATGAAACTTAAAATCATTATTGTTGAATATCGACTATAAATGAAAAAAATTCAATATAACAAATTTTAAAAGATGGCGCGACCCTGTTCGGTACCCGTCGACTAATAACTCACGTAGGAGTTCATGGTAAGAACGAAAAGGCGGATCAAATGAGGGTCGGTAGTTTTAAACATGTCAGACTATAGATTTTCAATAGCTTTCAAGATGTGTATACGCGATTTGTCTATAAGAGCTCGCTTCGCGCTCGCTTTATAACTGTGGGGTATGCCGAAACTAGCAAAAATACCCACAATATTGTTTCTGACCTAAATTTATCTTACACACATCCATTTGTAGATCAATCTTGAGGAATCCAATCTAGAGAAATCCACCCTACAAACAGAGCTAGACTCGCTGAGATCAGAGCAAGAGAGAAAAGCCTCACTGCACTGATGGTGAGTCAAGATGAGGTTCAGCATTACCGAAACTTGTGGGCAATTGTGTGAAGACAACAACAGACTAGAGGACATCTGGTGCAACATGCTACGGCAAATGTGTGAGAGAAGAAAGACAAAAATGCCAAAGGTTAGATATATGAATGAAGTTCCCAGGGGGCATCCCATCTGGAGGTTAGTGTAGTAAGGCTGTTAAGATCCTATTTTCACTGTCACTCCGGACCCATAATATTTTGAAACAATGTACCAAAGGACCCCTTTGTTATTTAAATTTACCATGTCACCCAAAGACCCCTATTTTGGGGGGAAATTTTCACCCCAAACCCCCTATTTGGAAATTTTTGCAAATTGTAAAAAAAAAAAAAAAAAACTTTTGGAAAAAAAAAAAAAAAATGCATAATTTGTCACAAAAAAACCCTTTATTTATTGGGGAATTTTGGCTGTTATCTCACCAAAGACCCCTATTTTTTGAGTCCTTTGTCACCGAAATGCCCTTGGGCTTGGAAGAGCATATGCAGTTTTGAGATGGATTCTCCAAAATGCCCTGCAAAACCTCTGACTACTGTTTCAAGCTAAACAGAATGTACCAGGGTTAAAGGGGTTAAGAATCCTCAATGAAGTTAGAACTTTGTTCATTGTACCACACATTGGCTGATAGTATCAGAGACGTTAACAAAAATCTGCATGGCTATGGTTGCTGTTGCAAGAACCACACACACCATGTACACATCATCAAGAACCACTTACCTAAGGCTGGGCATGCTTGGATGCATTTCAATGCTAATTCCAGGTATTGACATATCAAAATTTGAAACATTTGCAAGTTTTATTTTATAAAGTGGATTTGTATATGCTATGAGAGTTCAAGCTGTTGGCTGGCACCCATATTTCAATTTTAGTTACAACTTTTCACAATTGCCTTCAATTTACAGGTGGAAAAGGGTGGTCAGGAGAGTCAGGTGGACTAACTATGGTCAAATGATATAAAGAATCTTTATAAGGAGGGTGACCTCAAGCAACAGCTGCTACAGTCTCAAGAAGAATACAGTCAAGCCAAGAAGGAAATCACTGGTAAATATATGGTTGTTGACTTAATGGTGCACTCCATCATCAAGATACCAGCACACTCAATTATTTTGCTGCCTCTGTATCAGGATCATTTGACTTCATCAAGGCTGCAACCAAGAGGGTTTATTGAGTCAGTCCCACAATGCACCAGTTTTGGGAAATTTAACCTCAAGAGGGTCATGTGATCCTACAAACATCCTATTCTTAACACATAAAAACCCTCATTTTTATGTTCATTTTAGCCCACAAAGTGTTAGTACTTAGCAAATTTTTAGCATGATCATTAAATGTCATGTGGTTCTTAAACTTTTGGAACACTTTTTATCCCTAAGTACTGACCATGTGTTTAGTACAGTACAGCACAGGCAAATTGCTATGCATTATGGGATTGGTTCAAAACAACCTCTGGCTGCAACCTGTATTGTAGTTGTTATCAGCACTGAGATTATGATTACCCCAGCTCTCTATTTTCACCTAGTCGGAGAGGGCAAGTAAGATAAAGAGCATTGTTTGCAGGCATAATTAAAGCAATGATAGCACATTTTTGAAGGGTGCCCCCATTTTTCAAACTTTGAGATTTTTGCAGAGTAGTGTTGGTAATTGTCTCTTAAACTCTACTTGCGAATGGTAATACTCAAAAGTATGCATTTGTCCGTAAAAGAAGATTTGTAATTAGAATTGAGATCCCAGTTTGTAATTTAACGGCGGAGCTGGACACGCCAAATTTCTGTCAGTCTATTATAAAATGGTGCCACCTCATGAAAATGACCTCTAAATTGACTTTTCTGAACCAATGGAACAACTAATGTATGAGTGTAGACATGTGCATGATGCAATTTCCTGCCTATTTCATATTAGAAGGCTGTTTCCAGCAGCTGTTGAATTATTGGGATCTCTGATATTAATGATTCTAATTACAAAATTCCCTCTTTTGTGACGCATACACATTTTTGAGCTTTACCATTCACAGGTATAGCCATTTGCAACTGTGCAAAAATCTCAAAATTTTGGAAAAATTGGGGCGTTTTTCTAAAAAAAAAATGTTCCATCATAAGTCGAATGCAAAATTAGTCATCATTTGACTCAGACTCTGTAGTTGTAAGTGATGTTTCCAGTCCTGTATATCAACCCTGGAGATAAGTGAGCATACCTGAAAGGGGAAATCACGTTTTGCAAATTGTTGAAAATAGCCTTGTCCGAACCTTAGAAAGTTACTATTTTTCTCATTTACCTTGTGAAATCTTAGGGCTAAAAGATGTTTGATTGGATGTTATGAGCAAAAATGTGCCCCATTTTGGAAAATCAATCAATTTTACACTGTACACAGCTGTTTGAAAGTTAATTTATTATGACAAAACAAGAATAAAACAAAAAATGTCAACGGCGATACACTTTTGACAACTAATTTGAAGTATTTATTCCACTAACTTCATCCTGTGTAAATTTGATGCAATTTCATTGCGGGCAAATATGATTTTTCATAAAAATCTATTTTTACGTGTCTTTCTATGGGAAATTGGCATATAGAGGGCGCTATAACATACAAATTTTGACCTTTGTAGGCCTATATGGCAAGATTCCGTTGAATTGATTTTTTCGGATTTGCTGAAGTAATAACTCTTGCATGTTCCTACTTACATCAGTTGTCAAAATTGTGTCGCCATTGCTTAAAATTGCTCTAAAAATAAAAGAGACAATTTGCATGGGGTCAAACAGTTGTGTGTACTCTATGGGGCTTAATTATGTTTGTAGCTCTCACATCTAAACAGATTGAAATCTCAGTGCAAAGCTAGTTTACAGATAGTGATTTGGGGTCAAGGTCATCTAATCAAGATGTAAACTTTTTATAATCAAATTGCGTCATCCCCTTGATTTCATTGTCATCCTAAATTAAGTTGGAATTGTAAGGCCGGGGGGGGGGGACTTGTGATCAGCAAGTCCTATTTTTGAAAATCTTCTGGTGAGTGGAGCAAGTCGGGAAAAACAATATCCAGCCCCTATTTTCCAAGGCTAGAGATGAGGAAAATCTGGCTCCTCTCTTTGGAGGATCTGTACATGCCCTTGGGGATCAAGAGGCAGACTGCCTCCTTTGGTTATATTGCTGGAAGGAGAAAAAATGCATAGGTCTAAACTGTCATATTACATTTCAATAAATCAATTGTTCTCATATATGAATGTCAAAGCATATCAATATGTGTATCTTTACATAAGTATACTTGTCATTTTCTCTTTGCTGTCAGGTGGGTTTCCATATTTTTCCTATGTGGTCTTAAACTATAGTGCATGCATGGATAATGCTCTAAGTTTAGATGGGCTTTCCAGTGCTTAGATTTAAAACATGCATTTTGTGATCATGTGTAATTAGCTCTTTTTTTCTTCCTGGTTCCTGTCTAGTAGCTGCTGATGCATGGGTAGAAGTGGAGGGGAGGCACTCTTCCCTTAAATCTCCAGTCCCATCAAAGCCCACCTTAGAATTTCAAACCAGGTCCTCTTCTTGCGTATGTGTTGAAGTTGGTGGAGCCAGGTCACTTTTGACTGGTTGTGGTTTGAGAAGTCCATATCCACTGGTGGATGAAAGGTAGGGTACTCATTGAGAATGTGATCCGCAGTCTGTGATGGAGAGCCACATTGGCAGGCTGGAGATGGTTGCAGCCCCCATCGGTGCATATTGCTGTTGAAACAACCGACACGTGCAAATCCTGTTCAAGGTGACCCATTCCTTACATGGATGATTGCTACCAGGTGGGAGTTCTGTTTTTTTTTTTTTTTTTTTTTATCATGTGTAATTAGCTCTTTTTTTCTTCCTGGTTCCTGTCTAGTAGCTGCTGATGCATGGGTAGAAGTGGAGGGGAGGCACTCTTCCCTTAAATCTCCAGTCCCATCAAAGCCCACCTTAGAATTTCAAACCAGGTCCTATACCTTAACATACAGGGGTTATCTCAAATAGCGGCCCGAGGATCCACTCCGGCCCGCCACCACTGATTTTTGGCCCTCGACTTGATCAAAAATATAAAGGGAAACATAAGAAATTCAGGTGTATTTGGCCCTCAAGTAGGGAACTTTCAAATATCTTTGGCATTCTCTGGCCCTTCAGCTAAAATAATTGAGAACCCCTGCCTTAATACTTCTTCTTGCGTATGTGTTGAAGTTGGTGGAGCCAGGTCACTTTTGACTGGTTGTGGTTTGAGAAGTCCATATCCACTGGTGGATGAAAGGTAGGGTACTCATTGAGAATGTGATCCGCAGTCTGTGATGGAGAGCCACATTGGCAGGCTGGAGATGGTTGCAGCCCCCATCGGTGCATATTGCTGTTGAAACAACCGACACGTGCAAATCCTGTTCAAGGTGACCCATTCCTTACATGGATGATTGCTACCAGGTGGGAGTTCTGTCATAAGTGTGATAGTGAATTGGTCTGGTCTTGGAGTATCTAGCCAACACTTTACACTGAATTTACAAAGCTCACCCCCATAAATTTAACAACTTTCCACACCACTGTTGTATATAATGAATGTGCCCTATCTTTTATGACCACCGCCTGTGGACCACTGACACCAGCAGTCTTTTCACAAACACAGTTCTAAGTTCTACATAGCCTATGCATGATTTGAATGGTTATGGTAAAATTATTACTGTGAGTGTGTTGCAACTTACTGTGTGATGGATTCTTGAATGTTGATTTTGCAGAAAACATCCAGCAAATATCAACACTGCAAAAGAAATGCAGTGAGCTGATATCCATTGAGCAAAACTTACGGAGAGAACTTGAGCTCACAAAGGAAAATAGCCAACATACAATTCAACAGTTAGAGGTAGGAAAAATGCAGACCTTATTCATAATTGACATTTTTCCTGACACTCACACTGGTTTTGCCTCATCAATGGCATGAAAGGGCCAATTACAAATAAGGTCTACTGGCAAGACAATGAGCAGCTTACAAAAATATTTGGTTAGATCTATTTTTAAAGTTATTGGTGCTATTGCTTCAACTGTTCAATCAAGAATGTTTTGATGTTTGCAGACTGATCCAGCTCTAAGTGAGACATGCAAAATATATTTGTTTTACTAATTGCAACATAAAGATGGGTGAACTTTATTCAAACGAGTATACTTGGAAATTGTGTTCAAGAAGAATTTTAAAAAGAAAAACGTTTCCCACTATATTGCTATGGAGAGACAAATTTAATCACTACAATTACCATTGTAAAAAAGTCATGGAATTTATTTTTTTTTTTTAATGGAAAAAGTCATGGAAATGTCATGGGATTTAAAAAAATTTTCAGAGTGAAAGGGAGAATATGGGGGATGTTTATCCTAATATGCCATGTAAATGTTTGTATAATGGCAACTGAATCAATGCTAAATCGCTGTCAAATTTGCTTTGAACGTCACTCCCATCAAGCACACAGAGCATTCAACTTTGAAACATAATCGTTAACTATCTGCCTTTGGTGATACCTTTTTTGCGGCACTTTGAGTTGGAGCTTTTTCGGGGATGACGCCAAAGCACCATTTTGGGTTCAAAGAGTGAATGTAAATTTTTACTCTTGGCAACATGCAGATTAGTGCAAAGCATACCTACACAGAAAAAAATATGTTCATGCTGATATTTCTACAAAGGAAAACCAGACCCTTGCCATAACATCACTGCAACAACAGCGCTCAAAGCTTGACTCTGATAGGGTGGAACATGAAGCCGAATTGACTGAGGTCAAGAAAGCACTTGAGCAAGTCTGTGATTCTTTGAAGAAAACTGTCCAGCAGAACATGGAACTGATGGAGCAACATGAGAGTCTGGAGAGGGAGAAGAAGGAAAAGGAAGACATGCTGAAGGTATTGTTTAAGGAAATAATCAGCTTTGAGATAGCTTTCCAAAGTCTTCTAAAAAATACTGACTTATGAGTCATAACCTCTGTAGAGTCTACCAGGGTTAAGGATAGTCATATGCTTGTTCTCTAAGCATTGTTGAGAAAACAAATGCAGGCATATTTATTACCAAAGCATCAATGCATTTGTCAAAGGCCCTTCATTGCTTTCACAGCAGATGTGAACATAATGCAAAAGCTTCACAATTGTTTGAAAGTCTCACTTATTTTGACAAAACCACAATAAAACCAAAAATATCATTGATGTCAGTTTTGACAACTGATTTGGAATAGTCCACCAGCTACATCCTGTGCAAATTTTACGACATTTCATTTTAGGCAAATATGATTTTGCTTTTAAATCTAGATCTCTATGGATGAATGGGTATATAGAGGGTGCTATAAAACATACAATCGGACATCTATTTGTAAGCACTAGATGGGCAAAGATTGCCACAATAGATTTTTCCCATTTTTACAAGGTAATAGCTCCTGCACGCCACTACTTATATTAGTTGTCAAAACTGTGTTGCCACTGCATAAAATGTTCTAAAAATTACAGGGGGTAGGACAGGCCAACTTAACAGCAATGGTGAATTCAAATCGGCATCAACATCCGGCGTAACCTGAGTGCTAGTCTTTATCAAAGACTTAACGGTACATGGTAGGAGGGCACTCTTATGTACATTGAACAAAGACTTGACTAAAGGCTATAGCTGGTCACGAATATTTAATCTTAAATGATCATTTTTGGAAATTGCATTGTTTTGCAGCGAGGTTAATCCACTAACCTCAACGGATTTTGACGTCTATAATTTTTTCCTAAATTATCATGATTACTAGAATCTTTTGAACGAAGGTTTAAGAGGTGACTTTGTAATGTCACTGAGACAGAGACTGCCATAGTAAATGCACGTAGCAGTTCCCCAAATTACCGTTTGGAAATTCCCAATGTCCAATCGAACAGATGAATAAAAGAAAAATTATTTGCATGCAGTCAAACAACTGTGAGTTAATGCTACTGAACAATGTTAAGAGGAAGTTGAGTGTAATATCATCAAAGAATTTTGTGGAAGATTCACCCACAACCAACATTTTGCCTCATGATTAAAAATGAATACATTAATTGTTTATAGGAGGCAGATTTTGCATTGTCTGAGACAAGAAAGCAATTAGAAGAAAGCAGATCATCTTCACAGCAAAGCCAGGAGAAGGTCATTGAGCTTCAAAGACAGTATCTAGTGGCTGAGAGTGAGAAGAAACAGCAGAGAATACAGATGCAGGTTTGAAAAACAAGACAAAACGTGATTTGGTTGGCTTCATCTGACCAAACCTACACAAAATGCCCTTAAAAGCTGACTCAGATATTTCAAAATATAATATTTTGGTACAATAATAAAAAATAGTCAACTGGAACTAAAGATAGTAACCTAAAATGCACAATAACAAAGTTTGAGATGCATCGGATTCTTCGTTTTGACACAGTAAACATTTATGTATAGTATTACGTGCCATAGGATACTGTGTATAACAAAATTTCCGGATCCGGAATTTTATAACAAAGTTGTGATTTTCTATATGAAGGATAGCCAAACTGAGTAGTTATTGCACCCATTGATTAGAATATGGACAAGCATATGTACATGCAAAAAACACAATTTTTAGTTGAAAATTGAGGGCGCCTTCCTCAGGAAATCTCTGAGTCAGCCTTTAATGGTGACCAAAGTCAGGTGTAGTCATGTGCCGTAAAGTGTGGCCAAAGGCCACAATTTTAACATTATGTTGGATATCATCCTTAAATGTGACAAAATTTAAGTCATTAGAACTCCAAGAATTTAAATGGCCTCTTCCTCAGTTCCAGGCTTGTTTCTGAATAGAAAAAACAAAAACACCGTGTCGCTATATACATGCTACTATCTTCAGAGACGAAGCAATCCTCTGATAAACTAATCTACTAATCTTTAGAAAAAGCAATAATTAATTTGCTATCTTGCATTAGACAGCATCCCCTCTGTATAAAGTACATATTTAGAACTATCATCATTCGATTTGGCTATATTTAGTTGACAGTCCTCTATATAAAAGTAATATTTATAAATAGCAATCATTATATGTTAGCTCTCTTCATTGGACAGCAACCCTCTGTATAAACTAATCTTTAGAAATAGCAATCATTACATGTTAGCTATCTTCAGTAGACAGCAATCCTCTGTATAAACTAATCTTTAGAAATAGCAATCATTACATGTTAGCTATCTTCAGTAGACAGCAATCCTCTGTATAAACTAATCTTTAGAAATAGCAATCATTACATGCTTAGACAGCAATCCTCTGTATAAACTAATCTTTAGAAATAGCAATCATTACATGCTAGCTATCTTCAGTAGACAGCAACCCTCTGTATAAACTAATCTTTAGAAATAGCAATCATTACATGTTAGCTATCTTCAGCAGACAGCAATCCTCTGTATAAACTAATCTATAGAAATAACAATCATTCCATGCTAGCTATCTTCAGTAGATAGCAATCCTCTGTATAAACTAATCTTTAGAAATAGCAATCATTACATGTTAGCTATCTTCAGCAGACAGCAATCCTCTGTATAAACTAATCTATAGAAATAGCAATCATTACATGCTAGCTATCTTCAGTAGACAGCAATCCTCTGTATAAACTAATCTTTAGAAATAGCAATAAATACATGTTAGCTATCTTCAGTAGACAGCAATCCTCTGTATAAAGTAATCTTTAGAAATAGCAATCATTATATATTAGCTCTCTTCATTGGACAGCAACCCTCTGTATAAACTAATCTTTAGAAATAGCAATCATTACATGTTAGCTGTCTTCAGTAGACAGCAATCAACTTTATAAACTAATCTTTAGAAATAGCAATCATTACATGCTTAGACAGCAATCCTCTGTATAAACTAATCTTTAGAAATAGCAATCATTACATGCTAGCTATCTTCAGTAGACAGCAACCCTCTGTATAAACTAATCTTTAAAAATAGCATACTGTATAATTAATTCAGATATCTGAAATGGAGAGGCTTGACAGTACCTTGTATAACAGTTAGTGCTGATGCTTTGGTAACTAATATTGCACTTAAGATTGAGAAGTGCTTGCGTGATCATCCTGCAAATTGTGTGGTTTTACTGTTTGTTCCAATGGTTGGTCTATAACTGCTAGTACTACAGTAGCTGGTAGGTGTTGACAGCGCAACGTATTGGTTCCCTGTGTCTGATGTATATGGTAAGCATACAACGGCAAGTGGGTTGGCCATCAAAATCTTTTTGGAATTGAGAGACTCTGCTGGCGTATGGCTTGATCACCCTGTATCGTGTCTGATTCAGTAGCTACATGTAGTCCCACTTAGAGCTTAAGGGTTGAATTGGAGCACTCAAGTGTCTTTGAATCCACTTACAACATCACAACAATGTTCTCTATTGTAAGCTCTCTGTTGTTAAACATTGTGGAATATTTCACAAAAATTATAACACGTAATGATCTTTCCTGGGTTATCTGACAGTGATGATTGTAGCCCAATTGAACACAGCCTTGTCCAGTTGCTGGACATGATTGGTTGCATGAGGAGGCAGGCAAAAATATGTCGAATTAGATTGGGTAAGTTTGTTTTGTTCATCAGATGTGAAGTATGACCATCCAGAACTAAAAAAAAAACTGGGAGATTAGGCGGTAAATATGGTAAAATTTGTTTCTGAGACCCATGTTTCAAGTAGATATGCATCAATAAATGAGCTATTGCTAACTGCAAACAATGTACCTGCAAGAACATTATATGCTAGTCCTGGATTCAATTACTGCCCCTTAAAGGTCTGTGGCCTTATTACTAATAGCCTCCTTTCCAGACCACCAGATTTTACCTGAAATTGTCAAAATATTGGCATCTACTATTTTGTAATTTACTCTGTGACATCTTAGGGAATGATCATAAGATGTTTGGCTTGGATATTATAAGTGAAAAAGTGCATTTTGGTTGACCAACATTGATTTTGCAGAGTATTCAATGGGGCTTTCAAAATTACATTTTTAGCACTCATATCAAAATGGATTGAAATATTTGCAGTGTTGGGGTGAAGGTCATTCAATCAAGATGGAAACTTAATTAAATCAGGCAATCCTCTTCAAAGATAATGAAAGATGACAAAGACCTTCCAGTAGTCTGCTGGCATTTGCACGGATCAAAGCCGCGCCGGTCGCATTCTCTCCTCTTTCATCAATTGTTTTTGCTTGGACTGTTTTTTGCCTTTGTTGCAAGAATTTCAGAAGACTCATGGACAAGTCTGAAACCAGTTTCATCAGCATTGTAAATCTGACTTGGTTTGTTATTCAAGCCAGTTGAGTCAAGGAGTTCTATTTTTTAAGCGATTGTTGATGGCAGTTAGATTTAGCATTGATGACCTGGCTGCAGAGAGCCCTTAAGATTTGCGTATTGATAAATCAGGGTGATGATCATAAAAGGCAACATGCCAGTCAGATCCAGCTCTTTTTCTTTAGTTTGAAAGATTTTTAACATTATCCCTTTTGTCATTTCAAAGTGAGTCTGCTAACATCATTAATATTCAACCCAAGTTTTTGGTGCTTTCCATATAATGATATCAATGTAATCCTGTTCTTTGTCCTGTGTGATGACTGTGGTTGAAGAGGCTGTCAAGGGTGTCCATTTTAGTGTCGATTTTGGAAGTCCATGGGTTATATCTTGCCGTACTGTTGCCTATCTTTTGTTTTTTAACAACTCTAACCGCTGCTATCATAGAATCCTTAGTCCAATTCACCTGTGTGTGGGTATTCTTTCTCGGCCAGAAATATTAAGTGTATTCGTCTACCTTTTGGAAGGAACAACTAGAAAAAAAAGCAATCATCTGTAAACAAAAGACTTGAGAAATTACAATCATTCACATTCGCTATCTCAGTAGACAGCACTCTGCAAACTATCTTAGCCCATAACAGCCTTGCAATGTTAGCTACTTAGTGGAAAGCAATCCTTTGTATTCTCATTACATTTAGCTATCTTCAGTAATCAGCCAATCCTCTTTATAAATCTCATAGTTAGAAATAGCAATCATTCATGTTAGCTTCTTCCAGGGTGGTACAGCATCCTCTGTATAAACTATCCTTTAGAAATAGCAATCATTACATGTTAGCTATCTTCGTAGACAGCAATCCTTTATATACACTAATCTATGAGAAATAGCATCGTTCCAGCTAGCTTACTTCGCAGACAGCATTCCTCTTTATAAACTAATCTTTAGAAATAGCAATCATTACATGTTGCTATCTTCAGTAGATTTAGACATTGATACCTGGCTGGCAGAGAGCCCTTCAGATTTTTGGCGCATTAATAAATCAGGTGATGATCATAAAAGGCAACATGCCAGTCAGATCCAGCTCTTTTTCTTTATTTGATAGCAATCCTCTGTATAAACTAATCTTAAGAAATAGCAATCATTACATACTAGCTATCTTCATTAGATAGGCATCCTCTGTATAAACTAAACTTTAGAAGTAGCAATATTCCATGTTAGCTATCTCCAGTGTAGATAGCAATTCCTCTGTTATAAAATAATCTTTAGAAATAGAATCACTACATGTAAGCTATCTTCAACAGAAGCATCACTTTATAAAACGAATCTTTAGACATAGAAATCAGTAACATGTTCAGTAGATAACTTGGACCGATCAGACATATGATGAATATATCAAGGACCTCACAAGTTCTTTAAATTCACAATGCATGCTGTTGTTTGAGTTAATAGCTACTAGCTGTCTTCAATAGGAACAATCTTCTTTGCAGGGGCAGCAATTATTTAAAAAGATAGTTATTTGCAGGAGACAGGAGTCATCCACAAAATTGGATTGGTGTCCTGTCATGAAATTGGTTTTAATCACAAATTCCATCAATTCCAACACTGATTCAACTGTGGAACCTGTGGACTGGGTACCTATCTACAGTTATCTCCCAGTAGATGTCAATGTCAGTTGATAGACCTGCATACCTGCATATCTGGCAATCTTACTAACCTAAATTAGTGCACCTGTACAGATTGAAGTTGAATTTTCATCAAATTTGGCGACATTTTTTAGGCAAAATCGGAGAAAAGGTTGTTTTGCCATATTTCTTTAGAAATCAAAAACCATTGCTATAATGTGGGCTCAAGATTGTATAGTGATGGCATATTGCATTCAGTAAATCTGTTGCAAAAATAAACCTAAACAAAGAGATGGTAAAGTTAAAGAGAGACTGGCACATTTGAAAAGTAGTGTGCCCTCAAGATTTTTCAAAATTGATATTTTTGCATGGTTGTAAAGCTTTTATAATACATTAGCCCTCATCTGAAATGATTAAGACCAAATCAGCGTTCTTATGGGTAAAGATAACGATTTTATAATTAATGTCGCCGGCGACATTAATTCAGCAGACGACGGAAATGGCGTTTAACACAAGAAAACGCACACCGTATGCATGTTTCCCACGGCATGCACGCTGTTGGACCGGTCTGTGACCTTTGTGGTTTTAATATCAATGAGTAGTCTATGATATTTATGTAATATACACATTTGTTGATTAAAATTACGGAAAACTTAAAGGTTAGCCTACAAATTACCTGGATGTCTTTAGCCTCTTATTAACGTCTATCTCTTTTTTGAGTGTTATTTTATGTGTAAAATGTATCTCTATTCTTTCAATGGCCTAGACTATCATTTGAGGGCAAATTGAAGAAATTTCATATTTTGTGAAAATGTGCCAGTGCCAGCTTACTTTTGAATAGTAACAGCTCCCGCTGGGGACTATTTTAGAATGAACCTTGAAATCCTCCCTGAGCCTAGACTACTCCATAGTCAAAAATATTGTTTGTTTGTTTTATATAATGACTCTTTCTGATTACATTATTCGAAGCATTTATCAGTTGGCAAGATAAGGAGGACTGCAAATGTACCATTCTGACCTCCTAGTTGTGGTTTGTGGTTTTCTCCTCGTAACTAAACAGAAACCACGCACACGCGCGCACCACACACACACCACACCAGCACACACATACACATAATCAGAGGTGTATGTAATATGGACTACTTAAATTTGTTCTAGTGCAGATTTTGCTATCAACATGAGGGTCATATAATATGGATAATTGGGGCCAAAATTATTCACAAAACTGTTGTAGCGGTGAGTAGGCTGTTAATGTAAGTAAGTAGTAGGTGTAATGATAGGTCCATTATTTAAATACGATATATTTATTAGTAGTGCTGATATTCATCACAATAAATCTTATTAGTGTATTACTCATTGAAATTTGTTTCATCCATAGATGATGCCGCTAAATGAGAAACAATAATATAAGGACTATGAAGTAATCTACCTGAAGTCTTTTACCTCTGTCTATTTTAATTTGTTACTAAAACGGTATCTCTCTTTATGGTGAATTTCCAGAAAGAAATGGACAGCTGAAGGCGAGAACCAACAAACAGATCTAAGCTCAGCACAACAGAAGACTAGTAGAGGAAATTCAGCACGATGGTAAATAAAGCAACATGGAGGAGCAGGCAACCATTGATGAGGTTTGGAGGAGGCTGCGAGGATGTTGAACATGAAGGTGCACGTGAAACAGGTTGGTAATAAATGTAACAAATATCTAGATATGGATCAGGAGGAAAGGCCATCATGTCTTATGCTTAACACGTACTGTGCACAAGTGATAGACTTCTCGATCAAAAACAAAAGTGTTGACGTCAGTAAGGATATTTGCTGCCATTTACGTCCAACGGCCAATCGAGAAAAATACGTACGTAAAACAAGGCATCGACTTCGGTCAAAGGTCGTTTTACACCCAATAGAAAAGGCAGTGTTATCGGTCTTTGGAGCTATACTGTCGCGGGTTTTATTTTTTCTTATTATTTAAGGATTTGTTATGTGTCCCAAAACCCCCCCTAAATAAACCTCCCAGATATGCTAAGTTCCTGAAAATCAGTGGCAAAAGATGGGCATTGTAGCAGTCCAAACAAGTGATTGACATATTTTGCGAACAATAGCTAAAATTAGAATAGAAACAATGACGGGCTGAATCGTGCTTAGATAAAATGCGTTGTTGTGTGCTGAAGCGATGCCAATGAAAGGAAGTAAACCGTCTTTTCAAGGACCATTCATAGTGATCGACGAAGGAGATTTTAGGGCAGTAGGAAGCATTTGAACCAAACTCGATGTGGATTATGATAGATGCCCCCGTAGGAGCCAGACTGATAGCCATCAGATAGTGATGAATTTCGCCGGTCACCGAGTCTCACTTTCAGGCTCAGGACTGCGAGTCATATAGTGGACGGTTCTTGTGCACTGACGGGCTGAATGCTGCGAAAGGCGATACGTTGGGGCAAGCAACAATGCAGGTTCAGTTAATTTTTAAATTGTATTGGCCGCGTTTGCAACTGATACAGTGCTTGATTTTTGGCAGCAATCAATGTCGGTATGTTCATTGCTAGTACAATACAAAACAACAGGCATCTCCACCAGTAACAGCAGATCGGACACTGTGCATGCAGCTGGCTACAGACTAGTCTACACTACAGTCTGACAGTACTACAGTACTGGGTCAACACAGTGTGCTGAAAGAGGTTCGGTTTCTTTTACTATAATACTAAGCCCTTATTTTTTTCATCAGATGTGTTGAAATAGTCTACCGTTACCGATCAAAAAAAAAAAAATCAAACTCAAGTCTACATCATGACTTCTTACAATTGCTAGACATTTATAATATACAGATAATTACACACAAACAAAAAAAATCCCCGGAGTTTAGTGATAGTGCTTTTATTTCATGGAAAACTGACACTATAAACTTGACACTACAAACTTGAAATTCCAACCCAATTTACTCTCCATTTTTTTTTGTTTTATTTGGCATTTTATTTCAAATCCAAATTTGTCCTTAGTGATATATCCTATATTTGAGCACAATTATTCACTCAACAAAAACCATCAACCATTTGAGAAATTGTTAGCCCTAGACAATATAGCAGCTATTCTAAAACACCCACAATCCCCATTTTTTAAATGGCTTGCCCTTCGGCAAGGAAGGGTTAAAGTGACAGGAGGAATTTTTTTAGATACAAATTTTATCTCAAATTGCACAGAATCGATTGTAGAACACCAACCAAGAACGTTCCGAAGGTTTATGGCCAACAGTACAAAGAAAACATCAAAAAACCTTGTTTTGGAACTTTGCCTGACTATCGTATTGTCCCCATAGG
Organism: Ophioderma brevispina; assembly: GCA_023653785.1. NCBI lineage: Eukaryota > Metazoa > Echinodermata > Ophiuroidea > Amphilepidida > Ophiodermatidae > Ophioderma > Ophioderma brevispina. Next base: position 64,417 of record JAMKCH010012350.1, read on the forward strand.
ACACACCGTGCTTTGACTTTCGTTCGTGCACGACAGAAAGTCCTAAAATCATCATATTATTACATAAAGACCAGCGTAATTCGCTTATTCACTTCAGGTGTGATCTAATACATTGGAAAAGCAATTCAAATGTGGCAAAAACCCGAGTTTTCCAAACACAAAATTGTGTGCGCTTCTTTCTGGAAAATCCTCCTCATTCCTGTTAAGGTCCATTCATATTCACTGCACTGCAATGCAGTGGAGTGAAAATGGATGAAAAACCATCTCTAATGCAGCATCAATACAGTTCAAATTGCATTGCAGGGCTGCTGTGTTGAGTCAGAGAGGGTTTCCATCCATTTTCAGTACAGTGAAGTCATTGAAGTATGAATGGACTTTAACTTGTGTCTACTAAAACATGCAAGTATTATGCATGCCATTAATTCATACTGCTTGCAAAATACCGATTTTACTTGGAGAATAAAAAATAAGATTTGTCGTTTTCTCTTTTCGGTTTCAGGTCATGTTGGACGCGGGCAGTCCAATGTTTTGCGTTTAGTCAAAATATAAGTTTGAGAGGCTTCATTGGTGTGATTTCAAAGTTACATTATTGTGGTGGTCAGTTTTGTTGTGGTCATATACCATAAATAGGCCACTAGCAGGAAAGCACCTGACTCACCAAGTCTCGCAAACTTCTGTGAGAAATCGCTTATCATTGCAAAGGGAAATATCTCAATTATTTCTTGCATTGGCAAAATCACATTAAGTATCTAGCAAGCTTTAAAATGAATTTAATTTTATTGCATTACCATAATGCAGGATGTTGCAGCAGAGTGGAGTGCTGCAACGCAACTAACCTTAACATAGATACAGTAGAATATGTGAATGGACTTTAAGGCTTAGATTAAATGAATGTTTTGTTCTCCCATTTATTCTTGTTCTCAATATGTTGACTTGTGCCATCAGGTTCATGAGAGTACCAAATGTATCCAGGAATTGCAGCAACAATATGCTCAAACCAATGCAAACAAAGAGCATCTAAGGGGAGGAATGGAGGTACAGATGCAAAGGTTATTATCAGAGAACCAATGGGTTAGAGCTCAGCTACTAGACAGTCAACTCCTAGTCAAGGAACAGCAGAGCAAATGCCAGAAGCTGTCTGAAGGTAAGGCCTGTAGCCAGTGGGTGTGGAGTGTGACACAACCCCCAAATTTTTTGAAATTATCAGTTATTTACCAAAAGGACCACTTTCAAAGAAAATGTTTAAATGTATTTGAGAAACACCGGTTTTATTAGTACCAGTGTACAGTATATAACTGCATAATAGAGTTGCATAATCAATATCGAGACTGTAAAGTTCGGACATAAAGATGAATTTGAGAGAGTGCCCCTCTATAATCCCAGAAAGACTATACAAGAAATATGCTATACATGCATGTGATCAAGAGAAGAGTGAAAAAGTGGTATTTATGCGACAGGGCAAGTAACTTGCATTACATGTTTAGGGGTTATGAAATGCATATTTCCAACAAAAAGAAATGCTTATTCTGACCATGCTTAACTTGTTTAGGGCAGTGGTAGATGTATTTATAATATGAGTCCAAAAAGGTACATATTTTGGCCCAAACCTTACTTTGGGGACATTATTGGTATAAAAGTTTATTTAGGGTATTTTTGCTGCTATGGTGACACTTGTTTACGGGGTATCATGAAAGAATGTGGTCACACGTGTGTATACTATCATTACTTGTGCGGCCTTAAAGGCTGACTCAGAGATTTTAGAAATATAATCTTTTTTGTTTAGTAATTAAAAATAGTCATCTAGAACTAAAGAAAGTCACCTAAAATGCTTAATTCCAAAGTTAGAGATGAATCGGATTTTCCGTTTTGATGTAGTAAACATTTATGCACAGTATAACAGTGCCATAGGATACCGTGTATAACACAATTTCTGGATCCGGAATTTTAGAACAAAGTTGTGATTTTCTATATGAAGGACTTCAATTTGAGCTTAGTAATTTCACACAGTGATTAGTATATGGACAAGCATTATGTATATGCAAAAAACACGATTTATTTGAAAATTGAGTGCGCTCTCATTCTGAAATCTCTGAGTCAGCCTTTAATAATAATAATAATAATAAATTGTTCTTATAAGGCGCAAAATCTTCCGAAGAACTCGGAGCGCACAGGTACATGAAAAATTCACACAAAAACATTAAATCTATGAATCTGGAAAAGCTTGATGAAAGAGATGAGTTTTCAACTTGTTTCTAAATTGAGAGAGCCTCTCAGGATTTTAATTAGAGAATAAAGATAGTATTGGTTGTTTTGCCTATCCAATTCTCGGTCATGTTGGATGGGCAGTCCAATATTTGAGTAGTAGGATGCCGGCGCAGCCCGGTATCCAACTACGAAAAATAAAAATATGACTGCCCATCCAATATGCCAAATTAGATAGGAAAACAACAATCAAAAAATATCTTTTTTCTCATTCTTATTTAGTTTTGTTGTTTTAATCACCGAAATATTTTTATTTCAATAAGATTAGTTCAAAGGGCAAACCTATTCCCTCCCATTCCCCCGCTGGGTCAAAAAATGCCCAAACCCGTACTCAGCTGCGTGCACTGCGTAACCATCTATACACGCGCGCGTAACCACTTGCCTGGCGACGACGCACTATCTAATATCGTCTCATATAAGATCGTCAACAACCAATTATTGCGTGTTTTGCTTACTAAAACACCCCGCCCCCTGATAAGAATACAAATAAAGCGCTCTGATTTTAATGAATCTCCACTCTAAAAATTCTCAATTGACATACGGTTAGGACTTCATGATTTTTTTGATACAGACCCTCAAATCCAGCTCCTTCAGAGCTGACCAAAAGAGACCACACCATGACAAGTTTCCATCAAGATTAGCTGTATCCATGGCCACCCAAAAGCAAGAATGAGATGAAATTTAGGAAATGCCATGCAAGGGTGATCTAGAGGGCAGGCTGGGTCGCTCTGAGTGTATTGCAAGGGAGTTTGCAGACATCTGAATAATAACTTGAAGGTCCAACTGGCAGTTCAAATGGAAGACTGTAAGAATTACTGAAGAGGAGAGAAGGTAAGACTGTTCCCGATATAAACTAGCCTAATTTCAAATTCTTAAAAGCTGTGAAAATGTAGCAATTTAATTGGCTAATGCCCATTCAATTTCATAAATGAACCCGGTAGTACCGCTGCTATTGACTTTATTGGGAGTTGATGCCACTCGCATCAACTGCCATTTTGCTCCTTTCCGTGCGCCTGCCAATGTTTTGCCGTCCTTGTTGCATATGTGATTAGCATCCACGGGTTTGATGATTTTTCTTACTAGGTAGTGGCAGTCCTTTTCTTGCTGTATTAAGCCTAAGGATACAAATTAGGATCAAGATTACCTAATTGAAGTATAAATCTGTTTTAAGAATGAAATAAAGGTATATTTTGGGAACCGGTACTCTCTTCCCACATCATACCTTTATTCCTCTAAATTTTTTGAATGTATCAAATTAAAGGCATATAAGTTAAGATGATCATTAGTTTTATTCCTATTTCTTTCCTCCAGCAAAAATGCAGGATTAGAACAGAAGCTTGAAACTTTGGAGAATCAACTTCGAGAAAACAACAAATCAATTGCACGTACGGTATAAACTCCTTCACAAGGCAGTTGAAATTCAAGAAGCGAGAGGGAAGTGAATGGAACAAGAACAATCAGGAAGATTAAGACAAAAATGCAACAACTTCTGATCGGCCAGTGCAGGAGAAGCAGGATCTCACCAACCAACGGCTATGATAGGTGTTTAGAATTATTCCATGTGTTGAGAACGATGCGTAATTTAAGAATTACCCAGAGATGTAACTTTCCGGAAATTTCCATGATTTTTGGCCATAAATATAAAAAAATCTGATTTTTTTTTTTTAATTTTTAATTTTTTTTTTCAATTAAACGAAATTAATTTAACAAATAAAGAATTAAAAAAAAAAAAAAAAAAAACACAAGTTTAAGTCCCAATTTATTTTGGAAAAGGGGTCTTGTACCAAAAATCGCGTAAGAAAATGCGTCCCCGGAGCTTCCACCGGATGCTGCGGCTAAAATTTGGCTCCTGTCGGGTCCAATTTGGATTTTCAGGAAGTGGGGACACTCCTCTGTACATATCTGTTTACTAGCACTGGATTGCAAATATAAAATGGAGTTGAGATTTAATCATATACACCAACAAATTCTTGACCCAAATACTTTTTAAATGAACTTCTTCATGCCCTCTCACTGTCCCATCATACAACCCTAGCTGAATACAGGCATTTGTTGGTTTTGGGATGGTCACGTCCCTGGCTGTTTCAAGAAAACCCACACGACAATATATGATCTTTCCGCTCTCTTACAATATAACCAAAGAGAGGTATTAAACTGGCTTAAGAGACCATTGGCTGACCAGTGCCGTAACCAGCGGGGGGGAAGGGGGCGCACCCCCCCACAAACAGAACCCTTTCCCCCCGCCAGCCCCCCAACTGAACTATACTGGACTTTTGGACAGGTATAGGGATGAAGGACCCAAATTTGCCCCCTCAAAAAAAAGCCTGGCACCCCCTTCAAGCCCCCCCCCCCATTTGCAAAGGTCTGGTTACAGCCACTGGAGATGGGCTGATATCATATCTAAAACTTTATAGGCTACTATCCTTGCATCATGCCAGGATGTGATAATTACAGAAAGAGGTGTATTCCTAACTTGTATTGTCTGTTTATCTTTCAACACTTTTGAAATGCTTCTCTATGTTTGTCATGTATTTTAGCATAAACAGTGGGTAGTAAGCAGTGAATTAACCTTTGATGTAGCTTCTCCACAAATTAGGCTCATGGGCCGTTTCACAGTACAAGTTAATAATAGAGGCTCATTTCAACTTTCTGGTATATTTTTTATAAATGATTTCATGTTGTAATGCACAATTTGCTGTAGTAGAGCAGGAGGTGTTCAACCAGTGGCCCACGGACAAAATCGGACCAAACCAAACCGACCAACCAGCCCAAAAATACCAGAAAAGATAAGAAAATAAAGTGCATTTAACCATGGAGCATATGCTTTTGAGAGGCTCACGGTATTTGGTGCAGTGAAATGAAAACAGACTCGGTGCACCATGGGATTACGTGCTTTATTCCGTCTCTACATGGACATGGTCATGACGGATAAAGCAGTGTAAATCAATGGGCGCACTGAGCCATTTTTTGTTTTCCTTTCGTTGCGATCATAGGAGTAAGCCTCTTGAGAAGTATTTGGCCACTTCTTTGGCGGCAGCCCATATAGTTGGGACCCCTTGGTAAGAGATTTTTCTCTATAAATTTTTAAAAATGTAAGAAAATTAAGCAAATGTCTTCATTTGGTGAAAATTGTATAGATATGGGTCCTACTTCAGACTCTTCCAACCATGACTCTACCCACAACACAATTACGGATAGTGGTCTGAGTAGCCGATGAAACCATCGGAAGTTGTTTTTTTTACGACACAATATGGTGGGAAACAATGCATACACATAGTCAACAATAGAACACGTGTGGAATATGTGCACCAGCAGGTGTATTGCATTGTTCGCCAGATTTTATAGGTAAAAAAACCAACTTCCTGTTGTTCACTCGTCGACCATTCAACGGTGCGGCAGCGCTATCAATGTGTGGAGGTTCAGTGCTTCCAACCCCTGGATTGGAACCAGAACATTTTCAATCAGCTTGAAAACCTGACGAATTCTTTGACTTCAATCAGGTAAATTGAAACACAAGGACAGGCCGAACAAAGGGTAAAGGGCACTGTATGATTATCAGTATTTGATTTTCTCTTTAATTTTTGTCTTTATCTGCTTACAATATCAGGAAGCCAATATTCTCACTTGCCTTGATGTTCTTGTCATTGCAGGCTCTGTCTCTAATTGATAATTACGACCAATGTCGCAAAGAAGACACTGAGGTAAAACACGCATTGACTTTGACGAACCAGAATCTCCAAGAACAATGTGGGTCCTCTTAACTCCCTCCTCGAAGAGGAGCAACAGAAGCCAGAAAACACTGCCAACAGACTTGAAGAAATCAGTGTCAAGCTTGCTGAGGAAAGTCGTGAAAAGTTAAAGAAGAACGAATATTTTCACTGTGCATTTTGATTTTAGGTGACCTTCTTTAATTAAAAAAACAACCAATGGTACTTTTAGAATATTGAAAAGGGTTTTGCAGTCCTTGAAAACACAAAAAAGTGGGGATTTCACAAATATGGCTCCCATTTTTGCATGAAAAGGGGAGGGGATTTTATCAGGGGTTGCCAGTTTTCCTGAAATGGAGGAATTACTTCCCTTTGTTAGTCCAAATTTCTGCACTTTTATCTATTTTCAGCCCGTTTGGATAATTTTAGCTTAATTCGCGCACTTTTTCCTTCTCACATGCCAAATATGCCACGAAATCCAAGAATAATTCCCATTGTTCCCTCTAGGCCCTTTGATAGTTAATGTCATCTGCAGTGGGGAATCACCATGTAACTATTTATTCTTATATACTTTATTTGGAATGTTTCATCTACAAAGAGGACCGGATATTATCTGTGTTGTTTTTTAGACTGTACCATTCTTCTTGTCGATTTCGTTAATGCTTGCGTCAAGAGAAAGAGAAGCTCCTGGATTGGAACCACACATTTTTAATCACTGCTGCGAAAACATGCAAATTCTTTGACTCAATCAGGTAAATTGAAACACAAGCCAGTTAATATTCAGGGATTTCTAAATTCTGCACTTAACACAAGACTCAGTCCCAAACAAAGATGTATAAATGGCACTGTATGATTATAGTTTTTGGATTTTCTCTTCATTTTTTGCAAGACTGCCATAAAAGAATTGTTGGTTTCCGTGACACTGAACCCTAAACATTTTTAATGCATAAAATGGAGTTTGCCAAAGGCATGCAAATTTTGAAAATTAGATTTCACCAAACTTGGACCAAATTGGGACATGGGAAACAAGCTGAATTTAAAAGTGAAACATTTTCCCCTTAGTCTTAGAAAAACATCCTCCATAACACAATATGTTATGAGGGTCATACCTTATGTACTAGAAAACATACCCACACTGGGAATCAAATGCATGCTACAATGGGTAACTGAATATATACAGAAGTGAGCAATTACGTTTTACCTACCCAGATGTTTGAAAATCACTGTTTATACAACGGTTAATGGACAAGCAAGTGAAGCAACCCTAGAATTAAAAATTTTTCTAGGACTGCACCGGCCCAACCCCACAACCAACCGACGGACCACCCTATCCACTAGGCTACCGGCTGTGTCCAAAAAAAACTGACCTCAAAGCTGGTACTTAATGTTGAGCAGTCCGGGTATACAGCATACACAATATTCCAGGGCTGAAGACAAACTAGTACACAAGAAAAATTGATACTTACACTGAAAACCCTAATATATAAACAGTAGGTCATGCATCATGTACTGGTACACAGACACACACTGGGGATCAAAAACATACAATGATTAACTGAATAATACGAAAGTAGAGGAAGTGACAGTTTACCCATCAAGAAGTGGGAAGTCACTGTTTAACAACAGTTAAATGACATCAAAGCAATAAAGTAACCACCTAGAAGAAAAATTTTTCTAGGACTGCACTGCAACAGGAACCAAACCAAACCCCCCCGAACGCCCGACGGACGCCCTATCCAATAGGCTACCGGCTGTGTCCGATAAACAGACTCAAAGCTGGCACTTAATAGTGAGCAGTCGGGGTATACAGCACACACAATATTCAGGGACATTCAGGTAGCCTAGTGGATAGGGCGTCTGATGGTCATGGGTTCGGTTCCCGTACTGGCATAGTCCTAGAGACATGTAATTCTAGGTTGCATCAGTGCTTGTCATTTAACTCTTGTATATTATAGTGATTTGTCACACATCTGGGTGGATAAAAACTGTTTGAAATTCCTCAAACTTTCTCCGTCATTTTCCCGTAAAGTGTTACAGGGTTAAACTTCGGTGGTTTTTAAAAGCAAACAGCCACAACCTTTTGATCACTCAACATATCATTATGACATCAATCCATTCATAACTTTGACTTGCTGTGGATTACTGCTAAGTACATGGACAATGTATTTTTGGAGCTGTCAAAGGGTTTTTGAGAGGGCTAGTGAACTTAGGAATAGGCTAACTTATACTTCTCAAAAATATGTCCTGGTTGCACACTTTTATATACACCTTCCAGTGACAAGTTGTAATGCTTGTTTTTACCCCAGTACTGGACAGAATTCAGAATTGCTTCAACTCAAAGAAAGCTCAGGGCGTCTTGCATCGGATATCCAGTTAGTATTGAGGTAGGTAATGAATGATTAGGGTAAGTAGTTCATATCAAGTTGGATCATTTTGTATAGGATTGGTAGAAAAGCAGCAAATTGTCAATTTAGTAGCGCAGGAATGTGGAAAACTTGTCCCCACACATTTGAAACCCTCTTGTGTTAGTTAGCAATATGACAAAGGTAGCAAAGATTGATCTCTCTTAATTCTGCAACCCTGCATATCACTTGCAACCACAACGAAAATGAAAGCATGCGGTTGATCTGTTGTTAATATTACCTTGGATGGTGACCAATATTTAGTATAAATCTTTAAAAATGGAGCAAAGATCAACATGATCAATGTGCAAGTATTGCCAACAACAAAGGACATCACCACCAGTATATCAAATTGATGCACCAAAAATGACTCATTTTGGTGTAATTGCTGTGCAATCACCAGCAGTAATCCTTTCCAGTTTGATTTATTTTCCATGTGGCCATACACTTGTTTGTGAAATTGAACATGTAACTATTTGCCGTGTATATTTTCTTTTTTTAAGTCTTTGTAAATGATTACAGTCACCAGTGCATAGATTTGAGAATGACCACCCATGGATGACCACTTTCAGACCTGACTTGACCAGCCACTTGATAAGTCCAAATACAAAATCGTGGTGCTTCTATGACAATTACATAGCATAAAAATCGCTGCCTTTCTCCCTCCCCTTGTTCGAGTTGTGACTTCTTTTCCATCACACCATCATGATAGGCACAGTTTTTAATTAGGGGTTTATTCATAATATTTTGGGCATAAACAACGTTCATACCCAAAATACTATGAATGAACCCTGTTCAGGTTCACCGTACTTTTTGCTAACTATTACTTACAAAATTCAGAGATGCCAGTTTTCCGGTTTTTCCCGGAAATCCGGGTTTTTTAACAACTCCAAAAACTGTCCGGTTTTCCGTTTTTTTTTTTTTGTTAGTACAATTTCCAAAAAACCTGGTTTTTCCGGTCGTCTGGTAAGCCAAAAATAAATTAAGTGTGATTTAGCGACGAGCATTTAGTGCTATATAACGCTCCCCTCCGGCAACTCGAAATTTACACGTGTCGTTGGTTTCCGACTCGATCGACACATAACGTAACCATTCTACAAGAAAATCTTATGACGGGTACCATAAGCGATCATCCTACAGGCTCCATGTAAGGAGTTGATCAGCGAGTGCGCGATGAGTGTTATGCTTGGTTTTGCCGTATACTTTCGGTAGGAAAAATGGAAAATTTTAAATTTGTTGAACGGACTGATGATTTACAAGCGATAGAATGAAAGATAAAGAATAAATGAAACTGTCATGGTTGGAAGAGAAAGATGGCAACGACGATTTTTTATCAGAGTACATGAGGAAACTGAACCAAGCTGGACTGGTGCACATGCATGACATGGATGGACCGTCACCATGATCACTGATCATGGTGTAGAAACGCGCGAATTATGGATCGTCGGGGAAGAAAGCGATCAAAGGATCAAATGGTCACGACGCAAATAAAGATGTACATAAAAGAAACATGGAGGGCATTGAAAGAGTTACCAGCTGTTTTTCAAGCCGCTGTTGTGAGGATTTAACAGAACAATCAGCTGGCAAGGCTAGGTCAGGTAGGCATGTCAGCCCATCATGTCATGCATGTTGATCAGTCTTGACTCTTCATGACATCTGATTTGAAAGTGAACATGAAATTGTCAACAGATAAGCATATTTTCAATGAAAAATTACCATTCTGTTGAAATATCATGTACTTTTTCAAAGAAATTTGTACTCCAGATTGACTTTCTAGGTGATTTAAAAATGCTAAAATCCAGGAGCTCCGGGGGCGCTGGGCCCGGCCCCCGCCCCCTGGCCCCGCCGGGGCTCTGCCCCTGGACCCCGCCAGGGGGCCTAAGGCGGCCACATGGACCCCGGCCAATTTTCAGGGTTTTTTTAAATCAGGTGCTGGCATCTCTGAAAATTAAATTATTTAATATAAAATTCAGCCTGATATTGCATGATTTTTGACCACTTTCGGCATTCATCACAGCAGCCATGTATAAACGCTGGTTTATACATGGTCACATGACGGGTATTGACCAATCGTGTATGCCAGTACATACAAGGTGAACATGAACATGGCATCATCCTCGCGTGTGAAACACTACAAAATTAATGTGATCACCAGGATGGAGTTTGTGTGGATGCAACTCAGTGTGATACCAGATTATAGCTTTTAATTTGGTGTGAAATCTGAATACAGCTTTTGAAATTTTGTGCTTGTTAACCAAAACACTATTTGGAGCTTTTTTTGATACGGCTAGATATGTACCCCTAAATCTTGTTTCAGTAACTTCCATAATTGCTTGCAAACTTCTTTATATTCACAAACTAAGGACCTTGCTATATTTGGGGACCAAAGCCTACTTCAACCACTATTCACTCAACAGAGATAAAATCAACAATTTTACCCCAGTTATATGCAAAAAGATGAACGTTCTATTAATCTTTTATAATTGAAAATTACCTCTATGATTTTTTATTATTTTATTACACTGATACCACAAATATTTCGAACTCTAGAATCACTCCAATTACGTGTTTCATGTATGTTCTAAATAGGAACAACTAAAAAAATAGGATTGGTAACGATGAATGGTGCTTCCCATTCATTAAAATTTGACCCTTTTTTTTTATCTTGCAGATTACCATCAAATGACATCAACAACAAAGAAAACTCTGGCCAAATTGGAAACTGGACAAACCCTCTGGGTATTTTCAACTCAAATACTGGATATCAACAAATGTAAAAACAGCATGTGCATGTCCTTATTTGGTGCTGATCTTATCACTTAGTTCTGCTAAATTGATTAAATTTGCATTTCTGGAACTGAAGTTATTATTTAAAATATGCTAAATTTTAATATTTGATGGTTTAATGCAACAGAAGGCTCCAGATCTGCATTTTTGGTCGAAATGATCCAAAGACGACCAGGAGCTTAATCATCATGATTGTGATTCAAAACATTCTACAGTTGAGCATCGCCAAAATTATCTAAAGTAATTTTTTTTTAAATGGCTAAAATGGAGTAGCCCTTTGTTGCACTAAGCCCTTGTTAAAACAATCTTGTCCATGATATGCATTCTTTTATTTCATTATTGATGTTTAGTTTTATCATTTAGTAGACATGAATACTTGAATCTCATTGGTTAGCAGGCTAATTAATATATTTCTGTATTGTGTGGTAGGAATTTGCTAATCATGTAATGTATTCCCGTATTGTGTGATGATTACAACAAGTATTAGACCCCTACTTTCCCGGTGGTGTCACTTCCTATATTCAAAGGCGTAACGCATGATCGTTCCCCAAGTCAAAAAATACCCTTTTTCGCGTGGTTTCAAGTACATTCTCAGCAATTTTGACCCCTTTTTTACATGAAAACGGGTACAAATTAACCTTTAAAAACAACCCTTTTTTGCATTTCAAGTACACAAAATCACCCCTTTTTGACATTTCAAGAACACACACAAAAACATATTTTCTTTTCAAAGATAAACTCTGTTGTCCTTTTTAACTGTTTTAATACCATCTTTAGGCCTAATATATGAGGAAAACAATAACAGAAAAGTACACTGAATTCAAATAACCGAAAAGTACATTGAATTGTCCCAATTTCAAAATATCAAAGTTATCTTTCCCAATAACCTGTGTGAACAATTCAGGAATTAAGTCACCAAGTGCCTTGCATTGCACACAACAGTTAGCTCCTTATTATCATGACGTTTCTTATACAGAGAAATTAACCAGAAGAGAAGGCACTTATAAGCACATTTAAAGACACTATCAGTGATTCACCCAAAAGAGTCAAAATATTTGAAATTTGCAGGAATAGCTTAAAGGTGAAGGAAAAGTCTATAGAACTCTTATAGTTACTTTTTTCATCGAACGAATTGACAAAAACTGCAGTGTTCAAAGATATGGACCTCCATTAAATTACGTGTTGTAGTAAGTGTCCGTACGGAAGTAATGACTAAAATATCAGATTTTGTCCTTATTAGGTTATTTTTGGTCTTATCATTTGCAGGATATGTTAGGATACCTGTACTTGTTACAAACATGCAAAAACCTGATTTTTGATAATTTTTTTGATTTTCTGATTTATCAAATCACCGATAGTGCCTTTAATTGACCCCAATTCCAGCACAAATTCATCGCAATCGCAGCATTTCTTGCGCTGGAAGCGAACGTGGCCCTTGCCTTATGGTCAGCACCATGATGAATTCATGAGTATCCTGCTTGTCATGGTTCCACAGACCGGCTGCATTATGATGATATCACTTGATAAAAAGAATACCTGGGGAAGCCCCTGTTTACGCGATGACGTGAAATGTAAACAAACCGGGATCCGACCTGAACTTTCCAGTGGAGTTGTCTTAGGTAGTTGTCGAATATTTTGGGGAAAAACATGACAAAAATGTAATACTGGAGTAAATTAAGTGAGAAATATTTAAGATTTCTAGGATTTCACATTTTCGTGATCACAAAAAATATACTCATCAAAAATATCGAGTAAATCGGCGACAGAAAGCACCCTTTTTTTTTTAAATCGCGTACATTTATGTTCGCGAACATACTTTCAAAATACACCCTTTTTTCGCGAAAAAGGGAACAATCATGCGTACACATGGTCAATATGAGTGACACCACCGGGCCTACTTTACATACATTAAAATCTTTGTGTGTAATGATCTTGTGCATCTGTGGAAGAGACTGCTCTGCCAGCCCCTGTGAGAAGCACAATCCAATATGGCCGTTTTTGCAGCACACTGCTGTGTGTGATGCTGCAATGCAAAACACATTGATACAGTAATTTATTCCTATGTTCTAAATCTATAAATAAATCTTGAAATTCCTGTGTGTTAGAGAAATGGTGATTACTGCCAGGAAGACTTTCAAAGATGCGAGTCTACAGTGCAGTGGTCAGGCATACTCTGCATAATTCAACTACTGTGCACTGTCAAGTCTACACTACACTGAATCACTGCGGACATGACAGCCTGGTCTAGGACACAGTTGTTGTTGATTTGTACTTTATGCCTACCGCTAGTATATATGGAGGCTTACAGACTAGGCCAGGGGCCCATGGTCTAGGCCTACTGAATTTGTTTTTAATTTATGCAAGCCAAAAGTCTTGGCCTGACATGATCTAACTCTGGCTGTGATATTCCAAATTTAGATCTATCTACTTTAGGCTTACCACTTCAGTATTCATGTGTACTAAATGAGAAATTCATTATACCATGTTATTCTACGCAATACGGAAAATACCTATGGTTGGGCACTAGAAGAACTAATAATATTCAAATTTTTGTGCAATATAAACTAAATACTTACAGGTGCTTGTCCCGATTTATGTCTATTATGGACTCTCCTTGATATGAGAGCCGGCACTTGCCCCACTCCCAACAAGTACCGTGGGAAACATACTTGCGGTTTTGATAGTAGAAACAATGCATATTGTAAAGCCCTATTCAATACTTGAGAATCAAATGGATATGAATGTTCAATTTCAGGATGACAAATGAGAAAAATACAGCCTTTCATCTGATATCAAAATCGACACTACTTCCAGGTAAATCAGGGGGTCCCAAAGACGACCGGAACACGCACCTTTAATTTTATGGGAATAACATAATTGTACATGTGTAAAGAAAAACACTTGACACAAAATATTGTAATAAATATAAAAATTCTAATTTGAATTTATTTAGAACTGTAATGACTTACTATTAATATAATAATAATAATAGCAGAGATTATATAGCGCCTTTATGTCTATTGGCCTCTAACGCTTTCACACATGGTCGCTGATCACTGTGGCCGCACCCATACCATAAACCAGTTAGCATCATTCCAAGGGATGCAGCAGATCGGGATAGCGTTCTTTCCTCCTTATCAGCAAACCATACATCGAGATAACCATGCAGCGGGAATCAGCTTCCCAAATATCTCTGGGTAATCGAGACAAACTAAGGCTTATTTCCTTGTCCAGGGAAATTACAAGATATCTGAATTTCACAGGGCTCGAACGCAAGTCTATACGCATGGATTAGCATACCTGAGTCGAGCGCTTACCACTGATTGACTATCTTGTCCGCTTAGTATTGAGATTTAGTCAAGAAAATGTCTCAGAATGTTGCTTCAGTACAACTTATTTGTTGACTAGAGCAAAATGTTTCTGAAAGCTCTTTTGTAACCAAGATAAACTACAGCCATAAGTTTCCATTTTGCAACAAACTTTATTTTTTTTCATGTTCAAACAAATGCAAAAGTCAAATTTAGAGTAACAACTTTGTTTTTGCTAATACCTGTTGGATTTTACATTTAAATCAGTTAATAAACACTGAAACAGCATGGTCACTAGGCCTATCAAACATTGGGATTTTTCTACAAAATGGCAGCACTTATGGCTTTAAGATAAACCAATGCAAGGAAGTTAAAAGGGGGGGCTGTATAGCTGTGGGCGGTGGTACATAGGTAGAATGGTATACATCAAACCTCAAGATGTTTTTAGAACACTGTTCAGTATGCATCAATTTTATTGTGTACCATCGAATAACCACATTCATGATTGCATTTTGGAGGGCTTGTGTAAAAGCCATGATACACATGAATTGATGGGTTTGCCAGCATTCCTGCGATCAACCCAATATGGGACTAAAGTTGCAACTACAGAGATGTGAGCATAGAGTACCCCAAACCCATTTCTGTAATTGTAATAGGCTTTGCCTGCTTCTCCCAACTAAATTTTAAGCAAAACATAAAACATGTAAATACCAAATCTCTGAATCTTTATAGTTATAGGCAGGAAACACAAAATTCTCCATTCCAAAATATCTTGATTTGGAAATATGTCATTATGATGCAATAAAATCTTTAGGTGTTTTGCTTTGTAACTATTATCATCGGTTTTCAGTTCAAGGGCTTTCATCATAAGCTAAAATACAGTTCATAGAACTTTTTACTTAAGACACTATCACAAGCGATTAACAACTGAAAATTGACCGAAAAGGAATAACACAGCAGTGCTCAGAGATGCGAATCTTCATTCAATTATTGGTGCAGTAAGTGTCCATATGGAGACTAAAGTATCAGGTTTTGACCTTATTAGGTTGTTTTCAGTCCTATCACTTGTAGGGTATGTTGCGATACTTATGCTTGTTACAGACCATGACAAATCTGTTTTTTGTTTCTTTTTTTATTTTCTGATTTATCAAATCACTGATAGTGCCCTTCGTAATGATTTTCGATGATACTCCTAAAACATTAACGTAGGCTAAAGCCAATGGGAAAGGTTTGTCTCACACACTTAAAGCTATGTTTTGTTTTTAAGAAAACTAGCGAAGCACTTGTGGAAAGTTTTTTAAATAACTGTGTTTTGGCCCACTTTTTGCAAAAAGAGCTAAATTAGGCTCATTCAGTGGCATACCGAGGTAGTCGATCCAGAGGGGGCAAATTTCCAAGGTCCCGCCAGAGGGGACAAAATTTGTTAGTCGTCCTGGTGATTTGCCCAATTAAGTCTGAATTTGACCAAATGCGTGCGTAGCATGAAAAAAATGCCGAACTTAATTTTTCCCAAATTTAGGCTGAAATTGGTCGAAAGTTCCCGAAAAGAGTGTATGAAAATGCATATTTGGTCCATATCGTCCGCTTTTTCGAGCCAGAGGGGGCAACTTGCCCCCCCCCCCCCCCCCGCCCCTCTGGTCGGTACGCCACTGGGCTCATTGCAGCAAAAGTGACTCTACATACTTGGCACACAGGTATGCGAGACAATTTTGTTTTAGCCTAGCATTACATTCATGACTTTAAATATTTTAAAAAAACTAAAGACCTCTCTAGTAATTACAATATCAGATGGGAAATTTTCGTGCCAATTCTTAGAATAGATGGCCTTGTAAGAATACAGAGATGTCCTCTAATTTAAGGGTTTGACAAAGTATTGTTCAATATTACCAATATTCCTTTTTCCATACATATTACTGTTAGGATTCACTGTGTAAAATCACAAAATATGATCTGCTTGACAACATATTATTTGAAATTTTCCCAGATTCTTAAAGATAATTCCGAAGATTCTTGTATTGATAATATCTTAAAAACATGCAGTTAGTACAGTAACAATTGTTGCTTCTTTCTCTACACCCTTCGTGATACAGGCACCTATCAAGTTTCGGGGCGGTCACATTGGGCCCACATCTCAAGACCAGCATACCGCCTCTCTTTGGTTATAAGAATGTAAGAGGCATTTTGCTGTCCTTGAAACAAGCCAGGGATGTGACCATCCTGAAATCCAATAAAAGCCTGCATCAGGCGAAATGTGACAATTATGAAAAGGGTCTATAAAATTATTGGCCATTTCTTGCTGTTGACGAGGCAATAACTTTAACTTGATTGCTGACACCAGTTACTCACAGTGCTTGCATGGCTAGCAGAACTGCCTCGCTTTCGTGATTAAAAATAATTTAAAGCGAGGCAGTTTTCCACTTGACAAACAGCAGAAAAGGGCCACTTTAAATCTTATTTTATCAGCATTCTAAATACCTACTTGTGAAACATTACAAAACTGTACATGCATTTACATATCTACAGAATTCTATACAATAAATAAATCTAATATTTGTTTGCATAACATGCATGAAAGCCTATTTTTACTCTTCCATTACGTCTTAACACTGATTATTAAATTTCATGATTTTTTTTTATATCAAAATACTCAATTTATCATGGATATCTACTGTTTCTTTGAATATATCACAAGAATTAACGTTAAAGGAGACAGGATTTTTATTTTCTGCCAGTTAACATAGTACTTGAAGATAGAAAATCTCATCAATTTTAAGTTTGATGGTCACAATGTAATGAATGTGAATGGTGCCGAGGACTAAGTTTTCTCAATTCAGTTTCACTAACAGCTTGTAGATGACACTGAGCAATGTTTTTTTAATTTTCCAAATTTTAAAATATTCTACTGTATTGTTGTTTTGTATTTTTAAAAATTGATTACAACTTACAACTTAAAGTAGCACCTTCACTTGACAAATATGAGCCCATATTTCATGGGTTATGAACATTTAATGAAAACTGTTGTATTTTCATAATCTACCTTTTGAAAATATTAAAAGTAAAATACTTCAAATAGACAGTTCAGACTTAAGGTGGCACTGTATATAATTTTGTTTATATGCAAATGAGTCCTTAGGTATTCACTAAATATGAAGACATCTTGCTGAAAAAAAAGTCATTATGGTCTATCACCAAAGCTCATGTGTAGTTGCATTTTGTCGGTACTGTGGATTAACGAACAGTCACAGATGTACTGACAGACACGCACAGACATCATCCTTCATTATAACAAGTCACGCACTGTTGTGGGAGCCAAAAATTAAGGCTTACACCCGGCCATAATGCACAGTGGATTGATAGCAGCTTAGTGACTTTAATGTTTAACATAAGCCAGTAAAACATTGATATATGCAAATTAAAGCATTATGGTAATAAGATAATAATGGAGTGTGTTACAGACTGAGTTGGCCACGTTTTATTTCTAGTAAAGCACCAAAATAAATAAGACTATACTATTTCCTATATCTACTTCTTTCCCCACACTTCCCTCCTGCTGATCTTCTTGGACTTACTGTTATTCTTGGGCGGAGGTGCTGCACCAGCTTGTACATGTCTGCCATAAAGACTGAGGAGACAAACAAGAAAGGAAGGTGAAATATATTAGGGCACTCATGTAGCAGACAGGATGCCAGGGCTCTTTATTTAGGTGGGGTTATTTTTGTATTGGGTGGACCAGCATACAAAATTCCTAGCTAGCACACGTGTAAAGAATCATGTGAACTATACTCTATTCGATCTCAAGTTTGGGGGTGACGTCACTGCGCGTGTTAGGTTTTTGCACACGAGAAACGCACGCATCGACCTTGGAATTGCAGCTTTTACGCACGCGAACAAAGGCGGCGCAATCCAAACGCTAGAGCGAATGCAAAGTCGCGTCATGACGTCACCCCCAAACTCGAGACCGAACAAAGTATAGTGCAACGTGTTGGTTGATAACACGCAATTTTGAAACTCTGCTTTGCGCCCAATCCTGCATCTTCCACGCTAGTAATTTTGTTACTCATTTAAGTACAACTGCCAACTGTCCATGATCACCATAAATCATGCACTTGGGAATTTCCCCAATTTTCTTTGATCATTGAGACATCTCCCATATCTTTTGCTCCAATAAATCCTCACACAGCAGTATTGCTGTGAGGTAAATCTGGCCACCCCCGTTTGTGGGGACAAAACCGGATTTAAAACTTTGGTTTAACTAACATTGAAACATCTCCCATAACCCTAAAGAGCAACAGCTGTCAGAATGGGTAGCAGTTTCATTTAGATGTCCCCACGTATGCAAATGAGCATTTTGAATAGAATCTCACACAGCAGTTTGTTACAGAATAAACCTCATTTGCATCACTGTGCCTTCTAAATAAAACCAGGCTTTATATTCTTGTACCTTGGTTTATCCATATTAATGTTAGTCTATCCATCCCAGTAGTTGTCTAGGGCTTGTAAATTACCATACATTATGTAATTTTCCCCACCCCCTCTAAGAAGCACACACCTCCTTGAATTGCATAAAACCCAAGAAATTTTCCTGATCAAAACCATAATTTGCCTTCCCTTTATTCTGTTAATGAGACTGTAGGTGGAATACCAACATGAGGGAAGTAGCATATCAAGTTACACAGTTCAACAGAGTTGAACAGGATGTTTAGAATCATTGAACTCAGCAGTGGAGCTCACTCAGCTTATACTTCTTCATCAACAAATAGGCAAGACTCTTCACACCGCGAATTGATATAGAATAGTGGTGGTGCCACACTACCGGAGCAAGATACATGCCTGATGGTATGGCCCCCCCCTGCGCACACTTGTGGCAAGAGGCACGCGTGTAAAACGGAATTACTTTTACGTGCGGATAAACAAAAGCCGAATGTTTGTCTATTAAGCGATGAGCAAAGTATAGTCCAGATATATAATGGGCTATTCCATTGGAAATCCCTACATAACCCTCTTGTATACTTCACAACCCCAATTCCATGGGCCACAAATTTTCAATACACAACAGGGAAAAGGTCTGGAATTGCAAGTAACTTCAAGTGATTTGTTTAATTCCAGGTATTCTACAAAATAAACAGCAAATGTTTTTGACTTATTTTAGTGTTTGACGAAAAATTGTTAGGTTTGACCCTTACATTTGTTTTATTCCAAATCATTCCCAAAGGGAGGGGGATTCAAATTTTCCCCAAGGAAGATCTTGGAAGACTTCACAATATCTATTCTAGGTGCCTCAAATTTTTAATCCAATGCAATGCTCAACAAAACAAAAGAAGGTCTTGAATTGCAAGTGACATTAAGTGATGTTTTTGCATAAAAAACACACACATCCAGGTATTATAGAAAACAGAAAATGTTTTGGAATTACTCTGGTGTTTAGTGAAAATGAACCCAAGGGGTGCTAGTCCTCAGATTTCAAATGAAATAGCCCAATACACGTATAATTCATATTGACATTTTCAGACATCGCATTCAACCAAAAAACCAATATTAACTACATTTACATAAAAAAATTATTTTCATCTAGTGCTGAATGGTTACCCTGCCCCTTAAGGCTACTCGTTCAAGTCTTGTTCCTGAGCAGAGCATTGTTAAGAAAACCAATGCGGCCCTTATTCACCACTGCATACAATAGTGAATTTATCCAAGCTATTCACAGCAGCTGTGAGATGTTATGTAACAGAACTTCTGTTTGGAGATGTCACTCACCATTATTCAGGAAATGTGAAAATGTATCCTTAGCCCTAACATGTCACCGGGGCTTTCCCCCTAAAACGACTGAGGGTCAATAGGAAGCAACACATAAGTGTCTCCCGACATACGAGAGGCAATTAGAGTCATTTGATGCTTTTCAATGACTGTCGGACGTTTTCCCCGCAGAGAAATAACTTGCAGAAAATCGGCGAACAGCCGAATCAATTGGTTTTTAACGTCTTCTGTCAGGAAAGCGTCTGAAAGTCAATCAAAAGCTATGACGGAATGTACGCTCTACTTCCAGGTGTGCATATTTGACCTTTGGCACATCTGCTAAATTCAGAAGGCCTAACGTAAGTCCACATCGGGGGAAACCCCGTGTGGGTCTTCGGAAAGGTGGTGCATCGTGGGATACAAGATGGCGACGTGTTTACGTGCGTGGACATCTCTCGTGTGTGGACGTCGAAGTCAATCAGAAGCAATTGGTTTTTCAACGTCTTCTGCTGGGAAACTGGCCGAAAGGCAATAGGAATCAATGGGTGTTCTGCCGGGAAATCGGCCGAGATGCAATAAGAATTTTTCCATGGATGGGACCCGTGTACACGTTACACTTTCATATAAAAGGACCTGTGTAACGTAAGAGGAACTACACGGCATAATACATGCCTAATCTATTCCAATAAGTCGGAGAGGGGTCAACCTAGCTCTACCGGGAAAATGAAAGAATTCAAATGCACGTGCCACACCGGATTATCTTGGAGGACACTCCGGTCATTTAACTCACTCACCTGCCACTAAATACAATTTCATTCATGTATGGAAACGCACTATAGTGTATTTCAGGCCTTAACATTGCTCTCAATAACATGATTAACAGAAGTCCCTGCGCCTCATTGAATTTTTCACCTCCGCTAGAATGGTATGGGGTCACATATCAGATGAATCGAGTATAATATTGTGTATATATTTGTTTTTGAATAAAAATGCATTATTTAGTAATGAAGCTTTCAATGAATTTCTTAATCTTAAGGATATCTGTTGAACCATAACCAAAAAGGTTTAAGGATAATGGAATGCACCCTCAAATTTGTAAAAATTACCAAATGCACCTATGCAATGTTTCAATCCGGTTTTCCTATAAAAAAAATCTCACAATTTCTACTCACTATTTGTATGTTTCTGATCTGATGTAATCAAAGACATGTGACACTCCTACTTGGAACTGGTCTGCAATGGGAGGCACCCAGGGGTTGCTCTCTGCTCTCAGTACATTAGATCCACTGTAAAGGTCCAGCTTGCCTGAATAAAAGACAGTTTTATATCGTTTTCCTATATCATTGTCTTATTTTCTCCAATCAGATTATTTGCAATCCTTTTTGCTACGTTTACTTTGTACTGAGAAAGGAAGTTAATATTAATATTATGCTCTCATCCACTGATGGCACTATTAGAGTTAGTCCAGTGCTGACCTATTTAAATATCAACATTTTAAAGGTACAACAAGAGGTTTTGAGGCACCCAAATATTGTGCCATAATAGTAATTTCATATAGATTAGACTACACTTCAATAGTCTCGTCTCAAGTATGAAGTGGCGACGCGCGCGTACACCCAGTGCCGCCTTTCAGTTGCAGTGCGCTTGTGCTTTACCTACGCGCGCGCTGAAAGTCGGTTCAATGTATACGCCCGCGTCGCTACTTCATACTTCGAGCTGGACAGAGTATAGTCATTCAATAGATTTCTTACCTCATATTTGGCTACAGAAATGTCTTAAAAGAGAGAAAAAGGTGATTTTGATTTGCTTATATTTCAATATAAAACGGGCTGAATTTCGTATTTGCTCCTATACAAATTTTTTTTTTTGTACCAAAGAAACATTTCTCAGCTTAATCCTTTCAGATGGGGATATTTTTGATTGAAAGTTTTACATCAAGGCAAAAATCAGTACTTTCGATTTTCTAGGGACACCTGATATGTGAAATCTCTCGTTGCACCTTTAAGCACTATTGTTGAGATACAGAGCTATTTAAAGGTGCTTGTTCTAATTTCTGTGTATCTTGTTCTCTACTTGATATGAGAGCCTGCCACTAGTATACACTTGCCACCAAGTATCAAGGGAAAACAAACTTGCGGTTTGATGTTAGAAAAAATAATGCACATTACAAGGCCCTAATATTGATGGATAACCAATAAAACAGCAGTTTTTTATATGCATCTTGGAAAGCAGTTTTTTATATGCATCTTGGTTTAAAAATGGATTTGATAGCTGAAACTTCAGGATGACAATGTGAAAAATGTGGCTTTTCACCTGATCAAAATTGATACTTCTGGGTAAATCAGGCGGATCCAAAGGTGATTGGAACAAGCACTGTAAGGGCAAAATGATGCTTGCACTTGTGGAGAGTACAGCATAGGCAAAACACACTAAATACAAATTCCACAAGTTAACGATATGCATAAATACCTTAAGTTATAGCATGCTGATATTAAAGTGACAGGAGATTTTAGGATACGAATTTCTCTCAAATTTCACTGGATCGGGTGTAGACCACCTACCGAGAACGTTTCAAAGGTTTATTAGACAAACAGGTGCAAAAGAAAACCGCAAACCTTGTTTTGAACTTGCCTGCTATCGTAATCGTTCCCCATAGAAAACCATGCTTTGACTTTCTGTCGTGCACGACAGAAACTACTAAATCATCATTACATAAAGACGGCGAATTTGGCTTATTCACTTCAGGTGTGATCTAATGCATTGGTAAGCATTCCAAATATGTAAAAAACCGGGGTTCGAGAAAAATTGGGGCGCTTCTTCCTGGAAATCTCCTGTCTCTTTTAAGGAGTAAGAACAAATGTCTCGCACTGTGGCTATTATACATAATGGAATTTCAAAACAATCTAATGTAAGAGAGAGCTTCTTATTACAACAGTGGTGGCCTCATGAAGGTTTTGATGCACGTAATTACATTTTGGAGTTGCTACAGGAGCTAATGAACCCTCAACTTCACACCTCTTGGATTTTGACCCTTGTCTTTAGCCTGGTGCTACCCCTGATGAACACCTTATCGATGCTTACCAAATTCCGGTGGTAATACCGTCAGTCTGTTTCCCTGTAAATGTAGTTCCCTCAGTTTGGTCAGTTCTCCAAGACTCTTGGGCAGAGCAATGAGATCGTTGTCTCGCACAGCAAGCTAAATAAGGGCAAAATAAGACGGAGAGAATAATTACTATAGTTAACTTATGTGATAAATATTATAATTCAAGCATACTTTGTGGCATTTTTAAAACCTGTTTTGATTTCTTTTTCAAACATTGGGCAAAACCTCTGTTCAATCATACTCCTTTCAACTGTGTGGCACCTCCATACTGCCGCCATAAGAACAACCTGTCTGGCCCTTATTTAGTCAAATATACTACTGATCACTATTGGCCAGAATTGGACCACCTACAATGATTCAGCTAATTAAACATTCATCACAAGTTTTGATGAATAACTGTGTAACTCTATAGTGAGCTCATAAGGTCACATCAAAGTACAGTAGACCCTTTATCCTGTTTGAACCAGGAAGGGCAGTTACTGCCTAAATGCTTTTATTATCATTGCCTAGTAACAACTAGTCCCTTGTCCTGTGGCCATTTATGAAAGATGACAGAGGGCATACTTACAATTTCAAGTTTAGTAAGTTGTCCAATATCTTCTGGTAGTACTTCAAAATCGTTGTCACTGATATATAGGGCCCGTAATGTTTCTGCAATAATACAGCAGATAAATCATGTATGTTAAACTTTAACTTATTATACCAGGCCCATCATTGCCGACAAATGAAAACCATATCAGCATGAAAAATGCATTCAAATGAAAAAAGGTTGGTCTTAGGTTGGTGGTTTTTTTAAATATGTTTTTTTTTTTTTTTAAACATGGCTTCCCAAAAGACCTGTAGTTCATTTTGGGACACCATCTCAAAACCATTGTGCGTTATTACCTATAAACATCTACCAGGGTCGAAAGGGGTAAAGATGAAGTCAAGCATTTCAAGCTATGTACACTTGTGGATACTTATTTCCTAGCTCTCCGAGCATTGTTGCGAGACATTCAGTACTCATATATCCCTGCATGCATAAATTTGATTTGAATTATTCACAACTGCTGGATGTTGTGATTGTCATTCAAGCAAGAAATATTCTTAGCAAATGGCTTCACCCTGGAAAGAGGGGAAAATTCCCTCACAAATGATCAGCTTTTCTAGTACAATCCAATGATCCATAAACATCTGTGAACTGATAAATTGACAAATTAGATTCTGTTCTGAGTATGCACATACAATAATATACTACAATAAAAGTGACTGCTAAGAATTTATAAGTGTACACAAATAGATCAACTTTTGTCCTGGGTAATGAGAATACATCAGTTTGTATATTTTCTACCTACCAAGCAGGAAGAATTGCCAGGCAGACTGTTTTCATTGAGGTTGTTGTAGGTTATATCCAATATCTCCAATTTAGGGAAAGCACCAAAGCCACGAGGAAGGCTGTATAATCTGTTCATGCTGAAAAATAGAAATTTCAAAATCATTTAAATTCATTCCAAAATGAAGGTCCTAGAAGTGAGACATATTGTACAGAAAAAGTTTTGAAATGGGTATTGGGTAGTGCTGACTGGGATTGGCTCCTTACTCCAAAAATGTGAGCCATAACACAATGATAACCACAGTTAAAGGGAATTTGGGACAAATTCCACCCACTTTCATAAACTGGAGCAATCTCCACCTTATATGATATGCCAAGGTATTACAGAGATATTTACATGGCACTGCTGTTAGGAATCCACAACGTACCATCATAGGCTGTGGACAATGAAGTCGTATCATTTTATGGATCCCGACTTAGTCACTGGATGTTTGCCATGCTATCAAAGGGTTGGTCCTCGTTCGGACTAGATTCAATTAAGACATGGGTTTCAGAAGAATGACTGAGGTTTTACGTGCCAAAGTGCCAAAAAAAATCAATATCAGAGCAAAAATAACCATCGTTTAATTTTAAGGATGTCCTTTTTCTCTTCTAGGTTAAAATTGTTAGTAGATTATGAATTTTTAATCGTCGAAACCCTGTATATACACCGCTTTTGCTACAAACTATTGATTGTGGTCCGATTTTGTCCGAAAATCGCCACTTTTCGGGTGCCAACATTTTCGCCTACAACTTGAATTCTTGAGCGTCTACAATATACCTATATATGACCCTTTTATGTTAATATATCAGTTAAAGGTACAATTATGGAGGCAAGTAGGTAGTGGGAGAAAGTCTACCCCCCCTCACTTGCACCTCAGCCTTTCCCTATTTAATAATTTTCACACAGCCATCAAACTTGACATGGTCCGTGACAAACGACATTCAAAAGTTAGCACTTTCGAACAAAAAATTTTGCTTTGCACAATCAAATCTTGGAAAGACGGGTCACCGTGATGATTTACTGTCAGTTTATGCGAATTTTCATGAGCTCAAATGATACCTAAACGGGGTTCATTTCAGGTATAGGAATATTCTAAAATACAAAAATGTTTCCCCGACGCCCTTGATTTTTCTAGTGCGCGAAAAAAATATGCTGGTCAATAAAATTGGAAGTACGAGAAAACTAAAAAGCTATAGGTTGAAAATTAATCGATTTGCCCAAAGAAAGTCCCTACTAGTTAGGGTATAACTTTTTTTCACCCTGTTAAAAATTTGAGAAATTTTTTTTTTTTCATTGCGGAACAAATTTACCAAAAATTGAGCGTTTCGAGAACCGCGAAAAAAATACGAAAAGGCGACATTGTTGAAAGTTAATCGATTATGCCCAAAACATATTACCACAAGAAGTTGATTACATTTTTGTTAAAAACTGCCAAAATATTTGAGTAAATTTTTTTTTTCAAGCAAGATGCAATTTTCAGCAAAATACATAGGTTTTATGGGACTCATCATGGCGCAATAACCCCAAAATGCGATATCTCGGAACGCATCAAACATTTTTCATTTTGATCTTCAGTTGGATTCTACACCAACTATTTTAACTTAGAAAACATGTTTTGTTTAATTGTTATAGGCCCCTTAACATTTTTACCCTTTTGGCACCTAAAACATAAGTCGAATCTGAAAACCTGTCAATTAAATACTGCTCAGTGCACGCACGGGAGATCTAAAGTGCCTGCAGCTTCTCCAAAATAAGGCAACACATCCTACCTTCGTCACAGTGGGACCAACCTCTGAGTCACTAAATGGATACTGTTCATTAACCGACCACGTCACCAGGGGCTTTCCCCCAATAAGTCCGAGAAGGTCAAGAGAATCAATCCATTCGTGTGGTTTGACGTACGGAGTCAATGAGAGTCATTTTTTTTATTTCGGGGCTCTCGGACGTTTTCCCGAAGAGGAATAAACTGGCAGTTAAAATCATTAATGCCGAAGTCAATAGAAACATTGGGTGTTCTGACGGCAAAGCGTCCGAAAGTCAACCAGAATCATTGGGTGTTTTGCACAGTAAAGGTACCTAAAATAATAAGAATAATTGATTGCAACGTCTTGCCAGGAAAGCGTACGAGAATCAATGACAGGAATGTACGCCTACTTCTGGGTTCAAAGTTTGACCTTGACACATCTGTGAATTCGGAGGGCCCCGACATCAGCCCACAGTAGGGGAAAACCCCGTGGGACGTGGGTAGGCGGTGGCATGGTGGGATAACAACCTGGCGGTAGATTATGTTTACGTGTGTGGACGTCTCTAAGGTCAACCAGAATCAAATGGTTTTTCAAACTTCTCGTGATGCATGGAAGGACGGCCGCAAAAAATCAATGAGAATCATTGGTTCTATACTTACTTCAACTTATCCTGTGGGGAAAGACGGCCGAGTATCAACCAGAATCAATGAGGTGTTTCCCGGGACGACGTCCGAGAATCAATGAGAATCATTCAGGTTAAAATTAATAGTTGTGAAAGTCCGAGAGTCCGTGAGAATCAATTGGCACCCCTGATTGATTCTCATTGACTCTCGAACGGGTTAGGGTACATGCCCTGGGGGGCCTTTTTTTTCAGGTTTTATTAAACAAAGGGTCCACTCTAAACTTTTCTTTATATCTTTGAATGGGTTCATAACCCGGTCCCAGCTACCTGGAGGATATCACGGAGGTAGTAGAGTCTATGTCTGCAGCCAAGACCCACAATACTGCTCCTGTAATTGATGACATCAACCAGGTAGCTAGAAGTTATATGAATACCACATGCTTGTTTTGTGTAACTTAAGTGTGTGTGCTTTGTTTAGTGCATATAAATGCTTCAATAACAAGAATATAGAATACAAGGAGTTTAAAAGGGGGATGGCCCGATTTCAAGGATATGAAGTTCATCTTGATAGACTGGCCTTCACTCCCAAAACCCCCATCTGTAAAGTTTCGCGCCGATATTTCAATTCAGTTTTAATGCGAGACGCTAAAAACGTGATTTGTAAGCCCCAAGAAACTGTGAAAATTAAATATGGTCGACCAAAATGGGGCGCATTTCGTCATAACTTCCAAAACCCCCCCCCCAAACATCCTTGGGCTCTAAGATTTCACAGGGTAAGGAGAAAAAATTAGTAGCGTTTTTCTGATACCAAAATCGTTGACCACTTCCGGTAAAATCTGGTGCTTCTGGGGACGAGGCCATATAGCGATCGGACCATGGACTTATAAGGATGTCGTCACAACAGGCCTGGGCAGAGTCGAGTGTTAACCCATGACTGCAGTGGTTGTTGGTTTGGCCTGCTATCAAAGTAGTGGGCGTATTGTTATGAAAATGGTTGGCTTCTACTTTACCCTGTCTTACCCAATTATTAAGATATTCAGATTCTGCATTGAGATGATGATGTAGTAACTTCAAGGTGATTGTTGAAAAGATTGAGAGACTCAGCCTGGACAACTCTACAATGTTGGGTGGTAATGCTGAGAAAAAATAACACGAGTAATAATTAAACGCGATGTTCTTCAAATTTTATAATGGTGAGGTTTTGTAGCTAATCCTAACAAAGGCAGGCTGTGTGTTTGACCACACAGTCACCATTGAAAACTCCATTATAAAAGTGATCTTTGGTTAGTGTGGTCTTCGGAGGAGTTCTCTCTCAGGCGGTTTTTACACAATTTTTTTACAAGGGTGTTAAATGAAAGAGCAAGGACTAGGCTAACAAACTGCAGATTTTTTTTAACGATGACAAGTTGTTTGAATTGTCTCATAGGATGCCAAAAAAGTATTATGTCAGTGTGTAGTATTTGGATGGATTAAATGGCAAAAATATATCAAGGGTCTAAATATGGGTCATCAAGACTTTCCTGGATGTTGCAATGGTGCTATACCCAAAAATGCACTTTTCTGCTTCAGTTTGGACAAGAGGAATTCATTTGACACCACTTTAAACAATATTTTTCCCCAAGGTGACCGTGAATATTTAAAACCATTACTGTGTAACTTTGGTCAGAACCTAGACGATCCTTATTTTACCTATTTTAAAGGGGCATTTCGTGGGGATCCCCCAACAACCTTGTCCCCCGAATTACCTCAAAAAAAGTTGAGTTTTTTAGCTATCTGAAACCTGTTAGCTTTAGTAATCCACGTGCTCCTAATCGTACGTGTAAATTCGGTCATATCTGTAAGAAATTAGCAATTTTGTATTTTCTGTCCGTAAAACGACAGAAAGACAGTACTGAGGCCTATGGGGCGTGGGAAAAATGCAATTGCTCATAACACAAAACCGGCAAGATCGGGATCAACTCAAATTTTGTGAGATAAGCTTCGGACTCAAAGTGATATCTTACCGTTGGGACATATGTGTGAAAATAACCACAGAATAGGGTGCTCTGAAAATCACAAAATGGTCACCTTTAATCCGCCTCAACAAGAATGACTTTATATTGGGTATAACAGTATTTTAACGAATTTAACGTATTTTCAATTACCCTGTGTACTGACATTTCTCTCTTGCAGAAGAAAAACCGGGGGTTCTGGCAATTGGGACCTCATCATTTTTTGGGCAGTCTTGGTGCCATATTGAGAACCCATTACCAACCACAAAATCAATTTTAGCATGGGAGTACACACCATATCGCACCCTTTTTATTAGGGGGGGGGCCACTGATGGTTAAATTACATTACTATGATTTTTGCGCTGTTCATAGTAATGAAAGGAAGCTTATTTGCAGCCAACAACTTGCTTTCTTTTGATGTCAAGGGTTATTATGAACAACATGCAGAAATTCTGAATACAGCACACTGTACATAAATTTACCTGCCAATTTTGTTGTTACTGAGAGTTAACCGTACCCTAAATTCCGAAAAGGTAACTGCCAGAGGGACAAAAACAAAACACATTTTAAACATTTTTTTTCTTGGAAGGTTTTGATTGAGAGAGACCGGGGGAAGTAGGTGGGTTGGACCAGTGATAAAAGAACCACCTCTTGTCACACTCTTGTTGTGATTCGCGGTTGTTGGCAGAGGCAACATTAAATGGGTTTTTGGATTGGCCAAATTTAAGGCATATATTTTCTGGGAGGGGATTTGTTTTCCAGAAACGGGCCTATACTCTGTTCGATCGCAAGTTTGAAGGTGGCGTCCGGCGCGCGTTAGGTTTTGGAACCGTAGAAACGCACACGCGCTGACCTTCTATGCAGCATTTACGTAAACGAATAAAGGCGGCCATATTGAAACACTAAGTGTGTATATGCACAGGTTGCTTCATTACGTCACCTTCAAACTCGGACAAGAACAAAGTTTATAGGATAGCTGGGGATGGGGAAAAAATCCTCTGGCAGAGTTTTGCCAGATGGAATATCCTTAAAGGTGGGTTCATTTACTTCATCTGCAGATGCTGAGCTTTCAACATGCTTTGCACCACAATCCGTACCTTCATTGCATCCTGAACGCAAAGACAGGTTAAAAAAAGACTGGCGGAGGCCGACATCTGCCACTGTGCGTGTTTCTAATGAGCGTAAGGAATCACACCCCGGTATTTACGCCGCTATGTACCCGATCTTTCATGGCTGCTACCGTCCACATGGTACTGTTTCTACTGAGGAGTAAAAGCCCTCTCATCCACTCATTTGCGGTATTTTTGGCCGTGAGCCGGCATTTCAATCAGGCGAGACTTGTATGATGTTTAGGTCAAGCACAAGGAAACTGTAAGCTACTCGTTCGTAAACAACCAGAGTTATTGGTTACCAAAATACGGACCCTTTCTGTAGCATCCACTGTGCTTTGTACTATTTTTTTCGGTTCATTCCATCCAATAGGCTTATCTTTTTAGGCCTAATTTATTTCTCTCCATGCCCGAAAAAAGAC
Organism: Ophioderma brevispina; assembly: GCA_023653785.1. Lineage (NCBI taxonomy): Eukaryota > Metazoa > Echinodermata > Ophiuroidea > Amphilepidida > Ophiodermatidae > Ophioderma > Ophioderma brevispina. The sequence continues at coordinate 94,963 of JAMKCH010012350.1, forward strand.
TGCCTTTAGGGGCCATCAGATGTACTCCTTAACATTATCATTGGTCATTGGTTGAAAATATATTTCGATCAACTAGTATGATTTGGACCTGATTTCGATGTATTTGATTCAGAACATATGGTGATTCCGAAAGGCCCCAGGTAACTGTAGCGGTAATTAATGTACTATTCAAAGTCGGCCTTATCTTCTTATAGCCTTAATTATTTTCCTCCACTGCACGGATATGAATGCCTTTAGGGTCCATTCGATGACTTCTTAAAATTAATCATTGGTCATGGGTGAAAAATATATTTCAAACTAGTATGATTTGGATCTGATTTTCGATTTGTATCGTTCAGAACATTCGTGTTTACAAAAAGGCCCAGGTAACCTCTGTAATTAACATGCTATCAAAGTCATACTTCTCAACCAAAAAAACTTTTGAACACTCCATACAAACTTAAAAATGGGAAAATAAAAGATGTGAAGAGAGAGACACGCAAATAATATTTGGAAAGATTCACCCATGTACCCCACAGGTCTAATTTCGTATGATACAATAATTTATTTGAATCGTTTGGCTGGCTTTGATCACAACCCGGAACTAAACCGCTGAACATAATAAACCATGTATGTGATTTGTAAATATATGAGAGGGGGTATCATATGGCAGTCTGCCATCAAACCTGCTAATCACTTGTAACACATGTTGTATTGAGCATGATACTTTTCGCCATTTGACTATCTTCTGGGCGGGAGCAACCATGACCTATCAGCTCTCTAATTTCCTAGGTTTGTTGCTCTGTGGCCAGTTCCATGCGGCCGGCATGGTGGTTCTACTGCAGTAGTGGCCAGTATTTTTAGCAGCAAATGCGGAAGAAGGAAGCCGTTGCCGAACATTTTGTTGACCCATCTGTTTCTACTGGAGGCCATCACCTGGCATGAGCGGCATTTTCGTTATTTACCGAAATCACTCTCAGTTAGACACGTGCTGACTGACGTGTGAACCCACTAAAAACCAACCTCCCTACGCGCCAGGGTACCACTTCAGAGCCAAACGTGTGTTTAGGTCCCGCATGAGTTATAGAGTGATTACTAGCAAAAAGGTGTGGGTTTACCCTTTTGCGGCCCACCAAGTAGATTTGCATATACTCCTAGGCATAATATGTTTAGTATATATATTGAGAAAATCAGAGAATTGCTTTCTCTAGTTTATCATCTGAACGAAAATTAATCACGACATTAAATTACCAACCGGGGCATGTATTAGCATTATTTTCATTCCTTGGGGAAAGAGTTTGTATTGGCCACATTAGAGTAATGTAGAGCATTAACAAACTAAACTGCATGTTGAGGATGTGGGTGGCAGAATAATAGTAATTTTCATCCCAATGCTTCAATGACCTTAGCTATAAAAGATGCCTTTTGTTTTGCCAGTACGAATAGACTTGCAAGGCCTTATGCTTCCAGAGTGGATTCAATGCTTTCGTTAGAGGATGATGCTTAGTTAAGTAAGGATTACCATAGTTTTGGTTTACCTTTCCGCCGCTATTAAAAATCATGGAAAGGTATGAGAATGTGTTTAGATTCTCCTGCCAAGATTGACAACATTCTCCAATTAGTTTGTGTATAAATTACAAGGTTTGCAGAAAATTTTTCTCTTGGAATTCTCAACATTTGCTTCGCAGAATTCTTGCGGCATTATTTGAAGAAACTGGGAGCTGGAGCAGTTTGGTATCCCAACTTGAGGGACCCCCCAAGAAGAAATTTGAATAGCTATGTACAAAGCAAGCTTCGCCCTCAAGGAAAGATAATTACCTTAGTTTCGGTGTGGGAGTCTACAAGGAGCACATGCCTTTTCCAATTCATGTCTGTCAAAACTTGGAGGCTACATTTTTTACACAAAAATGAATTCATTCAAGGAAGCCTTTTCCTTTAAATTAGCCCAGGGGGTATAATTCTGCACCATTTTAGCATTACATTCAATGCTTCTCTGCCTCGAAAGACAGTACAATAGTCACTATTTAAAAGATTATGTTCATCTTTTTCACTGTTGAGTTAAGACGTGTACAGGATATCGAAACACATTCAAATACGGGAAATTCAACTTACAAAGTCCTGGGGCTATCCACCAGCTTGTTGATCTGACATTGGGCGCTCAAAATCAAGTCAGGAAGATTTTGAGTTCCCTCGGACCTCTTCCCTGCTTCTTACGGATTTAGACATGACCGGTGTTAGCAAAAGAGATTGTTGAGGAATGATGGAAAATAAAAGATGAAAAAATCAAGACAGATTTATAATGGTAGTTAGAACAAGGACCAAAATTCCTTGCCTTACTTTCGCTATTCACTAGCCCCAGGATCTCGTGTTGTTGGGTTGGAAAACCGGATAGTGCCGGACTGCAATATCGAGTAAAGTTTTTAACCACCGATAACTGGCTTTAATCGTCTCGCTAAATAAGTCACGTACCGAGGGTTTCTATGGTTGGATATATATTTCAATTTTTCGGAGTAACACATATGAATCTAATATATACGGTATAATCCTAATATATTTTTCTATGAATAGGGAGTAGGAATCTATAGGTATTAAGTGCACAAAATGGGGTAGGGGGAAAAATTGTGTTGTAGAGACGAATTGATAATAACTGAGAGTGGGGTGATTTCTCCGGTACATTTGTTGGACAGTGCAATTTGTTCGCCGTCGTCTGAACCTCTGGTTTGTAACGGGGATCGGGGGCAGACATGAGATGGGGTAATGTTACCGAGGAGGGAGGGGGGGACCAATGACCTGAAAAGGTCGGGTTACGTGGACCGGGGTACGGGTTTTATCTTCCCATTTCGTGTTTTGAAAGGTTCTAATCAACCTCTTGGACTCTGGTGTACAAAAAATGCACACGCCAAGGACTCTGCTCCATCATTACGAACTCATTTTCACTTATAGTTGTTATTCGCTAATGTGAACCTAAACCGGGGACAGAACTCTGCGCTCTGCCTCTGCATCCGATAAAAAAGAACTTCTCCAAGCCTTCCCCCACGTACGTCGAACGTTAATTGTGACTAAGGCTTCTACGCTGCTGTGCTCAGCTCTGGAACATTCTCCCATAATTTGCCATTCAAGGCCACTTAGGAGTGTCATTTAAAACGCACGGCTAAAAATACATCTTAACTTTGTTTTCTTTGCTTATATTCTGATCACCTTCTGTTTAATAAGCTTGAATAACATAGCAATTTAGAGACAAAAACTAGGATTTGAATTTGGAAAAAAGAATGATTGTTGGTTTAAGGTAATGTTGGTGACAGCCTTTCCCATGATGAAAGTTAGGAACATTATGTTTTAATTGATTGGGCCGTACTTTTTAGTAGTGCCATATCCCGGGGAGTGGGGGGGGGGTGTTTGTTAAATTGAAGCGCCATTTTCTTATAATACTAGAGGAGGAGCACAGACCCATGTCAACATCGTTTACCGCCCACTACAGAAAAGGTTTGACACCTTTGGTAGTTAGTAATGTACCCTTTATTCAACGCTAGGTAGTTAGTCACTTTAAATTGTGGTGTCACTTTTTCATAGGACCAATGTCAGTTACACAGGGGTCAAACGTTTCCAATCATGTTGAAATGTTTGCATATTGTCCGTCTAGCATAATATTCCAAAAAATGAGAATAGTTTTTGTACCATCTATGCCATTGATTTTGGAGTTAAGGTTCAAAAGGTGCTTTCGTGATTCCAGCACCTTTTGTTTTCTTCCCCGCAAACCCCAAGGACCCAAAAGAAAAAAAATTATCACGAGATATCCTGAGAATGCTTATTCCAACTTTTTAGTTGCTCAACTTGGGCCGGTTTGTGTAGAGCAATTCATATTTGCCCATCCCGGTTCCCATAGGCCACTGTCAATAATTTTTCTATATTTAGGACAAAAATACAAAATGCGAATTTCTTAGCAGATACTAAACCGCATTTGTCACGTAAGATTATGTCACATGGATTTACTATGTTACCGTTCAGATGATATAAAAAATCTCAACGTGTTTTTTTAGTAGGTCCGGGGGAAGCGCTGTGGATATGAACATGCCCCTTTATTTTTATTTGTAGATGTTTTTTTTTAATTTTTTAGCTTTTTTCAATTTTGTTAAAAAATTTAAAGAAGTGTTCATTTCTTTCTAGCTTCCCATGTTTCAAAATAAGGGAATAGTTTTTAGAATCTGCAATGCATAGTGTAATCATGCCAACAAATAGGTCATAGGGAGGGCAACATACTCCAATTGTTTTTACCTTCTTTGACCCTTCTCGCCGTAGTAACCATTTACATATCACACTGATAGCTTTTTTGGGGAGTCCTCGTTACTCAGGCATAATATCAAGTATTTAAATATAATCAGAGTAAATTGACTGTGACGCCCTGTAACAATGAAGATTGTGGACCCTTTTTAAAAAATAATATTAAACCATTTTTAAAGTAAGTTTGGTTCGCCTGCCCTAAGCATAAGACACATAGGGATCACTTTGTTGTGTCGCCTGCCCTAAGAAGGCAGGAAGACACATAGGATCCAAATTTTTCCCCTGTTTGTGTTTGTTGAGGTCTGTGTTGTTGTGAAAAGGGTTAATTTGCCTGTAAATCCTGAAATACTTTGCTGGATTAAACCACACTGGGTCAACAGAGTTGCCACAGGCATCCTCCCCCATTTGTTGGTGAGGTCAAATGTCACGGGGCCAGGTCGAAATGGTCATGTAGGTCATGTTGTAAATATGCTGAAAATGTAAATTGACCTCATTTGAAATTGAAGTTCAATTGGAACCAAACTTGAATCATTATGCAACAGGGATCCCCTCATTTGTTGATGAGGTTTCCAAGAGGTCCATAACCGAGTCAATGTAGTTGCAAGTTGTAAGATAGGCTGAAAATTAAAATTGACCTCATTTGAAAAGCTGCAGTTCACTTGGAACCAAACTTGGTTTTATGGAGTTTATACCCTCATTTGGTTTAGGAGGTCCAAGTCCACATAAATCAAGGTCAATGTCTGTTAGGCCTCTCATTCCACTAACCGGTAGATGGTTCCGTCGACACCGGCTGGTCCTAGTGACTTATACTATTTTTCACGCACACCTACACTCCCACCCCAACTTTGCTTATAGGTTGGTACAATTAGACATTTTTGGAATCTTTATGATTGGATGGACAATATGGCATACCTTAACCTTTTTGGGGCATTTTAAAACTTTTACGGGCCCTGTGGTAAAATGATACCAACAATTTGAGCGTACTACCATTCCACATCGATTGCCATAGTTCAATTTCCTGTAAGTGTATCCGCGTCCTACGCGTACCCCTTTTTCCCCACCCCCCTTTTCTGTAGTGGGGGTAAACAAACCTCCTTAAATAAGGTCCCTATTATTTTTGTCCTGATCTAAAATGGACTTAAAAGGTGGGTGCTCCAAATGGTATTTTTTGTTACCCTATAGAATTCAAAGCATTGATTTGTCTCTAACCCATCTTTTCACAAGTCTGAAGTTTATTCTTCGACCTAAATGCTTGAATGTTTCAAGAAACTTGGATGCAATGACCCTAGGAACAGTGGAGAGAGGCACAATAAGGAATTGGAGCTCAGAGTTCATAATATTGGTCTTTGTAATGTTGAAGTCAGTGCTGGGCTTGCAAATTTTGATGGGTTTTATAATTGACATTGTGCCTATAGGCTTTAAAGGTTGTTTGGATTTATAGCAGAGCAACCTCTAAATGCCATTCTCCCATCCCCAACTTTTGCTGCTGTCATTTTTTAGGCTCAGCGTGCAGCATTGTGGCTTTATAATGAAACTTTTTTTCTAGTCCTGTTTAATAAATAACACTTAATTTTTGTCTAGAAAATACCTAAAATGTCCACCAGCATCTAAAATGTTACCCGGTAATACGGATGGGGTCTAAGACGCACTTCAATTTGACAACTCTTACTTTTTTCAGTCTCCTATGGGACAAGTTGTTTTAAAGATGCTTTTGTGATTTTAATGCTTTTTGATTGTTGTTAGATCCTAAAGTTGCATTTTCGTTATTTCTCCATCCCTTCTGTTTTATATTCATTTTTTCCTAGATATCCTTGAGAAAAACTTATTAATTAAGAACTTTGTAGCTGATCCCGACTTTGCCATTTTGTGGTATGAGCAAATGCTCGTTTCCCACGGTGCATATCCGTTGCTATAATTCTGTCCGTTTACGGACTAACTACAATATTCAAATTTTCTTACAGACACGACGAATTGCCTAATTAATTGGCACACATGGATTACTAATAGTTAATGGTTTAGGTGATATGAACATATCAACTTTGTGAGGTCATTCGTGGTGACAGGCGGTTGGGATCACGAAATGCCCCGTTTAACAGAATTCAACTTTAAGGTATTTTATCAAACTTGCTACCTTTTTGTGTTATGAGCAAATTTTTTGCACTTCTGGGCAGCATATCAGTGCTATATGGTGGGGCAAGAGGGCATTTTCAAAATTTTTCCTGCAAAAAAATAATCCTTCCCCACGTTAAAAAAAAAAAAATTGATCCTCGAGCCGCAGGCCTTGTCAAAAGTGATGGGTAACTGTCAAATTACAGTTAAAATTGTAAACCTCTTCACACTCAGGCACATTTCTGTCTGCATAATTTCATGTCATAATTGCTCTATTTTTTATTACCATACGATTTAGGCAACATAGGTCCTACATACTGCCATGCGTCAATGATTCAATATCTCCTTTTTTTACCAATAAGGAGAGGGGAGCCTATAATCACAAAAGTATCTTTTTAAACGTGAAAAGAAGGGGCCTTTTGTTCAAGTTTAAGTTGATTGGTTTCTTACAGAAGAGACATAGACATTTTCCAGAGAGAAAGCGCCTCAATTTTTTTTCGAACCAAGGTTTTTTTGTCATATTGGGAATGCTTACATGTAATTAGATAACACTTGAAGTTAATAGACCAATGTGCCCCTTTAAGTGAAAAGAATGATTAGTTATTAATTTCTGTCATGCAAAACGACAGAAATCAAAGCTGGTTTCCTAAGTGACGATTTAGAATTGCAGTGCAAGTTCAAACCAGGTTAACGGTTTTTCTTTTGTCTTGTTTGTCTATAAAACTTTGTCAAACATTCTAGGTAGGTGTCTACAACCGATCTGTAACTTGAAGTTGTAATTTATCATCCTCAAAAAATCTCCTGTCAACTTTTAAACATGTGTGCTAATTACCTTCGTCGGTCTCCAAAAGCATTTACCATACCACAGATATAAAAATCGACAACTCTGCAAGAGTGACAAGTTCATTAATTGTTTACCAGAAATCATTCTCAGCTAAATCCTTTTAAATGGGAATATTTGACGGAAATCTTTAGCATCAGGGGGCCAAAATCAGTAGCTACTATTTTTAAGGACCGGGCACTATATGTGAAACTTTCGTACAATCTTTACTGTTGCAATAATTTAATAAAGGTCCCTATCTAGGGAGGGAGCGCACGCGCCTCCCAGTAATTCCTTCTAAATCCTTTGCAAAATCATCCCCTGTTTGGACAATTTAGCCTTTCCATCAGACCCCCGGTAAATTTTGATTTTTGACATTTTTCAAATCCTGTATCCGTCCATGAGAGTATTACTTTGGCAGGCACACTACCCCACATATACCACTTTCATCAACATTGGATAGTGGGATAGTGTGGAAGTTCACCTTTTAATACAATCAAGCACAATATGTAAATGATCTTATTATATCACAGATAATGATGAAACACAGTGCATGGTGGGTATTCATCAACCATGACCTCAGATTTGGACTTTTGGGATCTGGTACAAGTTCATGTTTTTAGTCAACCTAAACACACTTTTTTAACCACACACACACTAGAATCAAAATGGACCACACAAACACAAACCCCACACAGAAGGATGTGCAATCCACATCTCCCCATGGCTTTTTAAACCAGGTGGATTTAATACCTTTTTATGGCCGGGAGCAGACTGAACGTCCAACATCGCTTCACCTTTTGAAACGCAACTAGGAACCCCCTTTACGCTAACACAGGTGCGGCGCACGGTGATCAAAAATTATATCACTGCACATTGCGAGACCTTACGAACTACGCTTTCACGCGTATCGAATGAATTTGGTTTTTTACGCACATTGTTGCAAACATATTTTTGCCACATGACCCGATGTCCGCTTCCAGCGACATATTAAAGCAATATTTGCACTTTTGAAAGAGCCGCCCCCAATTTCAAAATTTTTGATATTTTTTTGCCAGTTACGTTGGTAATTGTCATAAAAGATACCTCGACGGAATGCGAAAAAATTGCGTAGTTATCATATCCCAAATAACGATTTTGTAATTATAATTGGGATCCGATTGGGACTTAACGCAAGAGCTGGAAATGCTGCCTACGTTTATGTCCGTCCAATTATAAATAATTGCCACCAAAAATCGAGAAAATAAACCAATACAAAAAAAATAAACCATTGACTTGCCCAACTATTAAAACAACTAAGATAGCGTGAAATCCACTAACCCTGACGCTATTTCCCGCTATTTCACACATTGGAAGGCCGTTTCCAGACGCCGATTAATTTAGATCGGGATCCCCGATAATAATTATTCTAGTACAAAGTCCTTCTTTGTGACCCCTAACATTTTGGCTTAAAACCATTCACCAGGTATAGGTTACTTACCATTTACCAATGCACTGTTAAAAATCTCCAAATTTTTGAAAAATTGGGGCGCCCTTCAAAAAATGAAGGCTAATATTGCTTTAATTATCAGCCATCACGCACACATTTTGCTCCCTCGCTGTCTCGCCGTTTATCAGCGTCCCAAAAACTCAGTCGGTCATCAAGAATCACTCACCATCTAAACCATCATCAGCCCTTAGCTGCAGCGCAGGTGACTACATCTTCTCTTCACTCCTTTCTCTATCCCTCCTCTACCAACTATCCCTCATCCTCTACCTCTACCCCTTCTAAAGGGGCCACCGCGCGTTCTTTCTCAATTTTTCAATATTTTTCCAATTCTCTTATTACTATCTATTTTATCCGCCGAAATATATTGCCATTTCGTGCACGGTCTTTCCGCCGCTCCGTAACATTTGTGTTTTTTTTTTTTCCAAAACTTGTGTGACGCCATCTCCAGGGAAAATTATAAAATATTCATGGCCTTGTCTACCGGAGAACTAATTTCGAATATATTAGTCTCCAAGGGAATTGCCCTTAAGTTGCTATAATCCCTATCACATATCTTTGTTGCTACTCTACACATCCTTGGGGACAGGCTGTCCATATTTTCCATGCTAATACAACTTGTTCCATGGGCAAGTAAAACATGACTGGCAATGTTTTCTGCTCTGGTTTTCCTACCGACTGCTGCCATGATGATGCTCTCCCCGAGGGAAGATTATTGATCATGTCGCAGTCACAGAGTTTCATCATCGATAGAGCACATACTTAAGGAAGATACTGCAATATTAGCCATCATTCTTGGTCTGTATATTTGAAAAATTGTCAAAAATGCTTTTAACATTAGTTTACATGAAGAGTTGAGTGGACTTTTATCAAAATTCTGCATTGCTCCTTTTGTGGATTTTCTTTTTTTTTGGTGGGGGGGGGGGAGGGAGGGATCACTGTCACCCTTCCAATTGCACTAAATAAAAGTCAAAATTTCCATTATCACTGATGTGTTTAATGAAGATCCAACATTTGAGAAAATTACAAGTTCCAATTTTTTTTTTGGTGATATATGTTTCAGAGAGTAAAAAATGTTAGGGTTAGGTCCACTTTTCAAAAAAGGTCCCTTTTTGGCTGAACCACAGCGAGTGAAGTGTACACGGAACACTGTCAATGCATGCTTTGAGGTTTAAGGGCAGTGTTAACCTTTATTTTCTGAGTTCTATGTTGGGTTTTGTAACTTTGCAATCTTAGCAATATCATGAAAAATCAAAATTACAAAACAGAAATATTTAGCAATATATTTAATCAAACCAAATATAATGTTATTTTTAATATTTTTGAAGAAAAATACAAAAAAACACGATTTTTGCCCCAAATTTCAGACAGCAAACAAAAACAATTTGAATTTTCCATGATTTCTATGTAATTTTAACCATCCCAAAATTTTGTCTCGTGACCGGTTTTTCATTTTAAAATAGAGCTCCTTTATTTTCGACATATACGGAAAATGTCAAAAAGTGTGATTTTTACTTTTCTTTTTTTCCAAAATTTGAGTATATATGATTGGCGAATATCTTTAGTTGAAATCGAAATGAAAATTTAGAAACCGTCCCTAGAGAAGACCGATTGCTATCGTAAGAAATTTAAAGCGTACCTTTTTACCTCGGTATTTTTGGAGTTATCTTGTCTGAAATTTGCCAATTTTGCGAAAAATGAACTTGAGAAAATCCGTGTTTTAGTAAAAAGTGACATTTTCACTCCATTTCCACAACGTCTCTTTCTCACAAGGGACTTAATTCTTTGAACCTCCTTCAACATTTAAAGTATGTTTGTGCAAGATTGATTAAAACAACCTGTAATTGCACTTTTGAATCAACATATTTTGTCTCGAACTCGAACACATAACTCCAAAAATTAGAAATTTAAATTTCAATCTGGTCTAATTAACGCTTGTGTTACATTTCAAATATTATTTTCGGTTTTCCAGGATGCGTTCGCGCAAAGTACATTAAAAAACCACGCGCCCCGCTTCATTTACCAGCAAAGTCCCTCTCGACGCGATGGTGCGCCTTGCGCCTGACGCGTGAAATGTGCTAAATTCCCAGGCCGTTTAGACCAAGCGTTTTTTGTGACTTTAAAGGTCAAAAAGCTGTTTTAATCGGCAAAAAAATACAGCGCATGATTGCTGTCTGCGTTGGATACCCTTGTTGGTAACTATAGAACCCAGTTTGATGCTTTAATGGGTGCAAAAAAATCAAAATGGGTGTAACAACAAAAGCACCAGGGTTAACAACCGGCCCATAAAGACAGGTAATAAAGAAATGATCTTCATTCATGTTATGAGTGGGTGATGGTGGGAAGAACATTCCCTCTGATAGTCACTGAAGGTCCAGTTTTTGAGTGCCCCTACGGAAGACTCGAGATTTTAAATTAAATTTTTTAAAAATGTTCTTTTTAACTCATTTTATGTTTATTTGTGTATTGTTGTTTTGTTGGTTTTTTGCTTTTTTAAATAAAAATTTAATAAGTTAACTCTTTATATTTGTATAAACGTACCATAGTAAATGTTACCAGTAAAATCCAAAAAATTCATGATCCTTATTTTATACAAAGTTGTGATATTCTAACTATGGAGGCCATTGGATTTTTACTAATTATTTTCCATGATTAGTACACGGGTGTAACAAACAACTTTAGCCCTAAAATAAGCGCCCCCAATTTCAGGCTTTAATTACAGTTATGCTATTATTTTAACATATTGGGAAATTATTATTAATGGCTTTTTCAATACAGAAACCCGTTTGGATTCGGGTCCGAATTAACTGAATTGTGGCCAATGAATCAACCTCTGTTTTTTATTTCACTTGTAAACATGGGTCAGTAAATGTCATATCTAAACAGATTCAACACTTTACACAACTTTACAAATTTTGATCATTATAAACAGGTTGATTCCTGCATGGTGTCCTCTTTAATATGTCTGTTACTCTTTCCACATTGTAAAAGAGCGAAATACTCTTCACAGGTGCCAGTCTTTGTTTAGTTAACTTCCTTACGTCCCTCTTTTGAGAGTGAATCCTGTCAATTCTTCACTCCTATGAGATTAACAATTCATCGTGATAGTCAACAAATCACTCTCTAAGAGTAAAATTAACTCCACAAGACTGGTCCCTATAGTCACTCCGTGACAGCGTGATTTTTTTACGCTTTTAATTAAGAGTATAAAAGTGTGATTATGTTGCAGCATTTTTCTAAAGCATTATTCCGAATTTATTTTCAAGCAAGTTTCAACATGAAAAAAAATTAAAGATACACAAGTACACCCATCAATCACCACTATTGCTTTTGTTACAAGTGAAAAACAATGTTTTTTCATTTCGCCGCAATCCGTCATTTTCAATCCGATCAAATCAAACGGGTTTCTTCCTGTATTGACAGCTAATGATAATACTTTCCCAATGTGTAAAATAATTTTCATAAATGTTAGTAAGACTTGAATTGGGGCAACTTTTATGGTAAATTTTTTTGGGTACACCCTGTACATGCGGCACATGTGATTTGTTAAGAAAATTTGAGTGCCATCCCTTGGGGAATCTCGAGTTAGGCTTTACAGGGGGCATTTTCCTGATCCACAGGCCTGTGTTCTGCCTTAGCAGAAGACCTAGGGATCGACACTTATGTCCACTATTGTGTCGCCTGCCATAAAGGTGCAACAGAGAATTTTCACATATCAAAGTTACCTAAAAAATCGAAAGCACTGATTTTTGCCCGGATGTAAAGCTTTCCATCAAAAATATCCCCATCTGAAAGGATTAAGCTGAGAAAAGTTTCTTTGGTACAAAAATTGTGAAATTTCTAATTTCGTATAGGAGCAAATACGAAATTCAGCCTATGTACTTATATTGAAATATAAGCAAATCAAAATCACTTTTTTTTTCTCTTTAAGACATTTCTGTAGCCAAATACAAGGTAAGAAATCTCTTGAGTGTCTAATCTATAGGAAATTACTACTATGACACAATATTTGGGTGCCACGAAATCTCTTGTTGCACCTTTAAAGCGGCACTGGCACATTTTCACAAAATATGAAATTTCTTTCTTCAATTTGCTCATCAAATGATAGTCTAGGCCATTGGAATGAACAGAGATATATTTTACACATAAAAGTAACATACCCCAACACAGATAGGGACATTGATATGAGATAAAGCCATTCCAGGTAATTTGTAGCCAACTTTAAGTTTTCCATAACTTTAATCAACAACATGTGTATATTACATGAAACTTTTTGACTCGTACTTCAACTGATATTAATCTTGAAAAATCTTGAGGGCGCACTATTTTTCAATGTGCCATGTCTCTTTAAGGCGGAGACCCATAGGGATCACTTGTCCACTGTTGTTGATGTCCGTTGATGATGGAATGTCTGATTATTGTATGTTGTCTGTTGTGAAAACAGGGCGCATTTGCCTGCATATCTGCATATGACTTTGATGGATTTAAAATAATTAAACTTTGAGAAGTCATGGGTGAAACATGGATCCCTCATTTTGTTGATGAGGTCAAAGGTCACATATACCAAGTCCAAAGTCATGTGAAGTCAAGTTGTAAATTGGAACCAAACTTGGTTTATGGATATTACCAGTAACCCTCATATTTTATGGAAAAAAAAGGTCAAAGGTCACATATCAAGGCAAAGGTCATATGCGTCTCTCATTCACAAACTACAGGACACTATTATTTAATCTCACCCTGAGCAGTTAAGCCCAAGTAAAATGCTGCCTATCTTTTGTTGCAAATTCCATCTATCCATAAACATGACAAAAATTACACAACACAATAGCTTTATGGCACTGTTTATACAAAATTTGGCTCATAACCCAAAAATGCAAGATAGGAAGTCAATATTTTTTTATAATATAGCCCCTTTCTCAAGGATTTTGATGAACCATAAACAAAACAGAATGTGGCCAGAATCATAATATTCCCTTAAATGGCAAAGTAAACATCTCTAAAATATGTTAATATTACATTTTAACAGCATTTTAGATCAATAAACAAAGATTCCAATGAGCAAAAAATACCGTACTGACTCGAGTATAGGCCCATGCTAGATTATAATCCTCCCCCCCAGTTTTGAAAGAATCAGAAGAATAGTAACATCCTATTATAATCCCCACTAAAATACAAGAACGGTTTTTTTTTTGCATGAAGGCAATATATTACAATTACCTTGCAATGTTTGTTACAATCATAACTGTTTTGGGAGTATTTTCTATGATATTATTTACAAATTTATTAGGTCATGCGTCAGTTTCACTACAGCTCCTTTGTTCTCCACACTTCAGTTGACACATAAAAGTACTGGAATAAATTTAGTTCTTAAAGCCTGAAAAGTTGATGCTCAGTGTGTTTTATGTAGGATGAGATCCCCATTATAATCCCACTCCTAAATTCAAGCTAATTTCATGTTTAAATACAGGTGGGGGACTATACTCGGGGCAAGTACAGATTAGATCACACCACATATTTTCAATGTGAAATGACAAAAATGTTAGAATTTTAAGTATGTTGAATGTCCAAAAGAAGTATAAAACAATGTCACAAACAACATACTATTTTGCACATTGAGATGAATATTTCACATTATAAAAATCCCCCTAAGTTCTTTAGCGTTCATGTTTGCTGTGATGCACGGAGTTCAAAAATTGACGCGATGATTTGTATCTATTTACAGTCCTTCATCATATTACTGGTACTATCCTTTTCAGAATGTGAATACAAATTATTCTGTAATATTGCCAATTAAAATTTGTAAATGTCGAAGTGTGTAAAAAGCAAGTTAATCGAGAAAACACTCCCAGCAAAATCTGTGCTCTCCCGGAAAGGCAGCCAATGTTGATGTGTCATTAAATTTTAAAGTTCTATTGAAAACGACATCAAGAAAAATTACTGACATTAGAAGTCGGCATTAAACACAATGGTTCTAAAAAGACAAATTAACCTCGATTCATTAGAAGCCTAGAAATTTCCAAGTCATGAGGTGAAAGGGGGAAATTGGATAAAGTTGAATTGGAAATGACGCGGCATGTTTTGGCATTCGCTAGTGGCTATTGAGAGAATCGTTATTGATTACATCTTTTAAAGTTCAAATATCAAGGAATTTTGTTGGTTTTAGTGTAATTGCTTTAGGATATCAAGTTGGGTGCTCAAGGGAATCTTATCTAGGAGTGGGTGTAATTAATCAAATAAAAATATGTGAAAAAAACACACACAAGCTAGGTGAATGAATTCTAAAATAACATGGATTTAAGGCATTAGGATAGGATGGTTTTAAGGCATCTGATCACATATTTTTAGAAAACCAATAGCAGCATTGATTTAGAAACATTTTCCAACAAGAGGCAGCATTTCAATGTTAATTATGAAAGGCCTTTTTTGAAAAAGTTGAGAATTTTGGGAAATTAATCTATTTGCAGAATGAAATCAAAAATTGTTCTTCCACACAGGGGTAAACATACAGTGCATTAAAGCTAATGGATAGTTTACATTAAACATGTTAAATATCTTTCTTGCTTAAAAGTGTATGTTCTGATTGCCTTTGTGACCCCCGCTTTATCCAGAAGTAGTATCAGTTTGATATCAGAGGAAAGACCATATGTCGTCCTGAAATTTCAGCCTTCAAATCCATTTTTATCCCCCTGGTTTGAAAAGCAGAGGGGGATATTTCGAGGGTGCGAATGTCCGTATGTATGTATGTATGTGTATGTGTGTTCCAGTTTGGTTAGGTTTTGGTTAGGTTTTCGTTTTTCGCGTCTCCTTCGAAAAGTTTAAGTCCGATTTAAACCAGACTCGGGGTTAAGGTGCAATAGGGGTTCCTTCATGTGTGGATGATGTCAAAGGTCATGGACCAAGGTCAAAGGTCATCTAAAAAAAAAAAAAAAAAAAAAAAAAAAAAAAAAAAAAAAAAAAAAAAAAAAAAAAAAAAAAAAAAAAAAAAAAAAAAAAAAAAAAAAAAAAAAAAAAAAAAAAAAAAAAAAAAAAAAAAAAAAAAAAAAAAAAAAAAAAAATACCATCAAACCACACGTTTGTTTCCCACAATACTATGCATGTGCTAGGCTCTCATATCATATCAAGTAGAGAACACAACAGATATAAATCAGAACAAGCACCTTTAAATTATTGGATTGAACTCATTAAAATGTCTGATTTGTGCCAGTTCTGAAATTCATCATTGATTGTATTGCTATTCTAATTTGCATAAAAAATATGCAAGTTAAAGGGACACAATAGCATGAAAAAATATTCAGACAAAATGAAATGGACCTTTACTGAAATCACTTCCAACAATTCGAGTGTGTACATTTTGTAATAAAGGGAAAGTAATTAATATTATTTTCCTTCTATGCTTCATCCACTTCTCAGCCAAGGATGATGACATTACTGCCAACATTTTATCAAACTTGAAAAGCATGCAGTCATCAGCTTACAGACTATTGCTATGTGCTAAGCCCAGCTAATCTTCCTTTCACTTGTCAGATCAATATTTTATTACAAGCCTGAAGTAGAGTGACTGAATCCCAGTCTGAATGCTTTTGAATTGTGTCACAAGACATACAAGATACACTGTAAATTCTGGCAGGGATGTCAACACCTTGGTTTTCCATGGCAGGAATTGCCATAAACTGCCACAAACATCCAAATTGCTTTCAAATTTGTGGAAGTAATTTCATTAAGGGTCCATTTCATTATGTCTGAATATTTTTTCATGTGATTGTGTCCCTTTAAAGGTGCTTGTTTCCCGGGGCTTGTTCCAATGTACACAGCAAGATTCCTACTCATGGTGTAACCCAGAGCTTAGGCTACTCCATGTGTACTCTTAGCTCTACTCGAAGGGTACCCCCTTGATACATTATTGATGCAGTGCCAACAACTAAGTACTTGCGAAGTACACAAGCCACTGGATGAATAGCAGCTATGTTTACTTTGCAGTACCCATCCTATAGTGTACTCTACAGTTGCCTGCTAGGTGACTGACAGGTACCCATGTAAGCCACCAGTAGCGGAGTACCCCTGCAGCTACTCCACGGGAGTACCTTCACAGGTACTCCCCTACCGGCTGCCTAGTAGGCAGCACTTTGGACCATAGAGGGCGCCAAACATTCTTTTGTTGTTTACGACTTTCTGATCATTTTCAAGCTTAGTAACATCTATATTTGAGTTGAGCATCACCAAAAACCCCTATATATGACATAATGTGACCAAAATGTTAAGTAATGGATAAAATTACTACAATAATCACACAGAGCTCAAAGCTCATTTGCATGGGAGTACCCATGCAGGTACTCACACATGGGGTGACTAGTGGTTAGGCTACTGCGTGTGTACCTAGGTGGATGATTACCCCCACTTTTGCGGCCGGCGATGTGGTACCCGTGCAGGTGGGTACTCCATGGCTACTTAACAGCTACTTCACAGGTACTCCCATGAAGAAATTGGTTGTGTATGTTTAACATACATATGAGAGCCTGGCACTTGATGGTAGAAGTGAAAATGCACATTGCAATGCCCTATTCACTACTGTTTTAAGATGGTTAGCCATTATAACAGCAGTTTTTTGTCTCTATCTTGAGAAAGAAATGGATTTGAAGGCTAACTTTTCAGAATAACAATGAGAAAAATATGGCCTTTCATCTGATATAAAAATTGATACTACTTCCGGGTAAGTCGGGGGTCCCAAAGCAATCGGAACATGCACCTTTAATAATAATAGTCTAATAATTACATTCAGTTTATATAGTTGTTCTTTTTTGTATTGTATTCTCTTACGTCATTGATTGTTGGCTCAGTCTGTAGCAGCTTTTTTTTGATTGGATGCTTGCACTTTAGGTGGATGGTCCATGCGCCCCGTACGCGCTCAATTGATCTTGTGCCAACGGACAATTTTTGTATGTGCACTTCTGGATGCGATGCAAGCGTCAAAGTAATTTTGTACAGGTGTTGCGTACTATTTGCGCCACGTTCATTTACACGTAAAGCTAAGAACAAAAGTGAGCTGCGCTTGTTATGTAATACTGTATAGGCTTAGACGTGTCCCAGATGCCAGATCCATCCTAATCTAAACGTGCCTTTGGCCATACTTTCTAAACATTTCATTTACACTGTAGGGCTTATCTATGGTACATCATGAAAATATAACAATAGGGAGATCATCAGTGGCGTAACCAGCGGGGGGGGGGGGCAGACTTCCCCCCCAGACAACTAAAATGAAAAAAAAAAAAAAAAAAAACCCCCCCCGGAGGCTCAGGTCTGGTTACGCGTCTGGAGATCGTGATCTTAACATTTCAATATTGTCAAATTCTCAAAATTTTAAGTTTCATAATATTCTGTTCTTCCAAACACCACCTGTACAAGCTACATAGGCCTAGTGTTCAATGTCATCTGTGCCTTCTGTTAGCTTCATCTAATGCCTTGGGGACATGCATCATGCAAATATTCTATATCATATTGGGGGGGGGATAATCCGGTCACTGACATGTGCCTATATGCGCCTCCCCCCTCCCCCATCGAAAGAAAATGATGACCCCCCTTACAGTATATGATATTTGCGTCATCCATAAGGTCAAAGAAAGAGAGAAAGATGGAAATTATCGTCTAATTTTGAAAAGGAGAAAGTATAAGAACTAGAGTAAATAGATAGATGTAGACCTATACGCATACATAGCAAAATGAAAATCTACGAAACGGATAAGTGTTGTTCAAATTTTTGTTATATGCACAATGAACTACGGAATGATAAGGAGTGCGAAGTTTTCTCTAAACCTAATTATAAAAAAAATAACAAATAAAGAAGGCAAAGAGAAAGGAAGAAAATAATCAAACTTTCATCTGAAAGGAAACAGAATTCAAAAGATTGTTAAAAAGTAAACGTTTTATTAATTGTGTAACTGACTAACTGTAGGCCTATGCACTTTAAAAATTCAAATTCTCACAGATGCGTGTTGTTTTAAGGCTACGAGAATAAAATATAATAGAATCCTGTATACTTATGGCTTGATTTATAGCAGATACGTATGGTGGTATTTTAGCACAAAAAGTCCGCTCTAGGTGCGCTCTAGGTGCGCTCTAGGTGCGCTCGGGAGTCCAGGGTGCGCTTGGGTTTCATGCGACGTACTGAACTAGAAAAATCCTCTTTTCTACTCTTTTTCTACTCTTTTACGGAATAAACGTCAATACTATGATGCAGTTTATTCGTTATAAGACAAGAATCTAGTGTCAAAACCAGATCACACCCCGAGCGCACCCCTAGCGCAAGCCGAGCGCACCTAGAGTGCAACTAGAGCGCACCTAGAGTGGACTTGTGCTAAAATACCACCATAGATAGGACTTGTAACAGTCGACAAAGTTTAAAGTGTTGTGTAAACTTTGGAGCGCCTTTTGGTACGCGTGTCAGTTACACACGTCTCCAGTGCGTAGTATATACGATGCTTTGCACACCGTAATATCGCAATGTTATATTGAATCACAAGAAAATGTGTATCTTTTTTAAATAACAGAAAAGTAACAATTCAAAATATGTATCGCAAAAGTGCATGTTTTCACGAAATCTTGGGGAAAATGTTCAATAGATTCTATCATGGACCATCCACCTTAACAAGCTTCATATTAGAATTTTTGTGAACTTTGTGATGTGGTCAAGCAAAATCAAAACTCAGTTTTCAAACTCAGTTTATGTGACATTATAAAATGGATATGGGTGTAAGGTTGGCGCTTTAAACCCGGGAGCATTCAGTGACAGAGAACTAAACTAGAATTTCGCGGTTCTCGGCTTTCGCGCTCGCTATATTCAAAGAATATAAGCTGTGGGCCACCCCATGACCTTTGACCCTGGCACGTGACCTTTGATCTCATCAACATATGAGGGATCGCATGGTGCACCTATGACAAAAGTTTGGTTCCAATTGAACTTCAAGTTTTCAATTTAGATGAATTTTACATTTTTAGCCCATTTTTCAACTTGACCTCACATGACCTTTGACCTTTCAACATGACCTTTGACCTCATCAACATATGACGGATCCCATTGTGCACCTATGACAGAAGTTTGGTTCCAATTGAAGTTAAACTTTTCAATTGAGGTCAATTAAAAAAAAAAACTTAACAATTTGTGACACACACATCCACACACACATCCACACACACCCACATACACACGCACAACGGATTGCTAAGTGGTCCTGCCAGCTATAGCTGGCGGCCCACAAAAAAATAGGGTCTTTGGGTGAGAGACAGCCAAATTGCCCCCAATTTTCAGGTGACAAATCTCAAATTTTCCAAACAATGGGGTCTTTTGGTGAAATTTTGCAAAGTAGGGGTCTTTAAGTGAAAATTTTCAAAATTTCTGCCCAAAATAAGAGTCTTTAATTGGGTGACAGTGGTAAAATTTTCCAAATATATGGGATCTTTGGGTGACATTCTAAACAAATATGGGGTCTTTGGGTGACACTGATGCTGAAAATGGGGGTCTTAGCAGCCTTTCATATGCATCACCTTACATTGACTTCTTTTCAGAAAAAAATTTAATGTCAATAGACATAACTTTGTTCAGAAAAAAGGTAGACAATTGTCTACTGTCATTAAATTTGTCTGGAAAATGTTCAGTTTTAAGAATTGAATTTATTGTTTTCTTGGGAAAAATAATTTGATAAGATTTTGTTTACAGTAATTGCTTTAGATTTTAAGGTGTTTTTGGTAATTTTGTCACTCCGAATACAAGGTAAAGTGAACATTTGGTTATATCTCACAATCAATATTAGGCCAAGAAAAAAAAAACAAGTTTGTCTCAGAAGACCGCGTGCATTAGGTTTAAAATTGCTTTTTGACCGCATAATTTTTTTTTTAGGTTTTAATCACTTAATTTTTTTTGTAAAAAATTTCAGAAAAAAAAAATCAAATTTGGCCGTGAAGCAGCCGAAAAATTGAAAAAAGTGGGCCAAAAATGCATTAAGAAAAGAAAAACCGCATTTCGCATTAGCATTTTTCTAAAAAAAAACACAAAAAAAACGCATTTCGCATTGCGATTTTTCACATTTCTTCTGAGACAAACTTGTTTTTTGGCCTTATAGCAACAAATAACTCCTTTAGCTTGAGCACATCATATTTGGATTTTGTCTGTTCAGATCATCTTCTATTCACCTTTACAGTGCAAATATTTGAAGAAGTCAAAATTTGTACCAAAAGTGCAAACTTGACCTGATGGCTTGCAGGTGTCCAGGTGCTCTTTCCCATAGGATAATCTACATTCAATTAAAAGGGCCATTATCACTTAACAACACCAAATAATGTCACAGGGGTTTGAAAGAAAATTCCTCCAACTACTACTTTGGAGCCTGATGACCCCGGGCTGATGACTGCTTGCTGTTTAAAGGTATAAGCAGCGATGATGCAATAAAAAAAATTTTGTTTTATATTAAATTATAATAAAATCAGGGATAAGTGTATGCAATTCCGTTACGCTATACTTCAATGTAGGAAAAAATCACCAAATAGTGTAAAGAATTGGATATTTATTAATCTTTCCCTGGAGATAGCCAACGCACACAAGCATTGAAAAAAAAAATGTGCGCTTGGCCGGATTCAAACCAGCGACCTCCGTATTTACTAGCACGGTGCTCTAACCAATTGAGCTATCAAGACTGGGTTGGTAGAGGAGCGATGGATATCATCTATAGGTTTTAGGTTCAAAAAGTGTCCATCGCTCTAGCAGATAGCATCAGAATGGTATATTACATATACAATTTATATTTGTTTTTAAATTTTTAACTACTTAGTTCTCCAGGTAGACAAAAATGGATATTTATTAATCTTTCCCTGGAGATAGCCAGCACACACAACGTTGAAAAAAACCAAGTGCGCTTGGCCGGATTCAAACCAGCGACCTCCGTATTTACTAGCACGGCGCTCTAACCAACTGCGCTATCAGACTGGGTTGGTAGAGGAGTGATAGATATCATCTATAGGTGTTAGGTTCTAGTGTAAAGAATTATTAGAGAAACTTGTCATACCGTCTCCTGCAAATTGACATGTAATGAGAGTATCTCAAAATGTACACTAACATCTGATTGTTTTACCGACACACCAGTCAATAAATAAAGATCAATAATGTTCATGTTTGAGGTCAAATTGTACAGGTCATGGTGCAAAATATTTTACTTAAAATCCAGAACATTTGCATTTATCTCAGGTTGGAATTTTTATATGCACCCATAGAAATTCTAGAATCAGATATTGTATTTCCTATATTCTTGTACATTCATGGAAGATGTGGTGAGAATATAATGAACTTGAACTTGATTTTTATGATTTTTTGATGTTCCAAATTAGCAAATCGCTGCTTATCAGGTGTACATAAACTATACCATAGCAAAACCAAGAACTGACTGTTCTAAAATTAGAGAAAAGGGGTAAAACAAATTGAAACCAGTGTTACCATTATTTGAAGTCATAGGCTAGTATTCTGAAAGGGAGTCTAACTTCAGACCTGGGTTTAAACAGGATTAGTCCTATATGAGTGGACCTTTTTACCTTTCAAAATACTGTGAAATGTAACAGGTGAGAAAATTCCTCATGGATGGGCTGTTCTGGCGCATCCATGAGGATTTTTCACACATTACAGCACATTTTTAGTGTATGTTGAAAGGAAAAAAGGTCTACTCATGTAGGAATAACCCTAGTTTAAACCCAGGTCTAAAGTTATGATTCGTTTTCAGAATACCAGCTACACATGTTGAGTCATACCAGTTCAAAAAAGGGTAGACGTTTCATATAGAAGTTCCATGGATGCAAATGAGGTATTGCCATTCATTCTGTCAAGCGCTACTACACAACGTCATACAGCGCATGACGGAATCAATTGTAATACCTCATTTGCATCCATGGGACTTCTTTATGAAACATCTACCCAAAAAGGTAGGACTGCCATCACCCATTGAGAAAAATCCAACAACCTTTGAATGCAAATAACATACAATGACAGGGCCCTGTAAATGTAACATTCAGGAAAATATTAAAGGTGCAACAAGGGATTTCAAGGCATCAATATAAGTATTTGTTGAAGTGTGTAACATTTGTGTTTGAAGTGTTGTATCATCAGAAATATTCCTCCCACTAGAAGTGAATTAAGGACAAAACTACTTAACACTTTATTTTCTTTCCCCATTTTGTCAGGAACTCAAATGACTCAACATATATATGCAAGATGAATAAACCATGTACTGTCATGTACTACTAAACCAAATGAAGGGATAAATATACCTCAGTAAGTATACCTTTGTTTGGATTAATTTAAATACATGCAGAATTCTGAAATGTGACATTTTGTATGCCATTAAGTCCTTTGAACCCTGTGCAGTTCAATACATAATAAGAATTCTGTCATAAATGTGCAAATCAGACATTTATCAACTGCAATTTATAAAAACGTCATGAATAAAGTTGAGTATATCAATGGAGCTTCAATGGGAGCAAGGGTATCGAGCTGTATTGATCATTGATTGGTCTTTTGTCACAGAGAAGCCCTGTTACATAATATCAGTATCAAATAACAGTATCAAAGTAGCCACAATTCTATCTACTACTCCAGATTAAAGGTGCCTGTTCTGATTTATTTGTACCATGTTTTTAAGCCTGACTCATGCATACACCCACAACCAAGATTTCTGAAAAACAAACTTTCAGTTTTTATGATAGATTGATAAAGCATATTGCATTTCCTGTACATTGATTACAAAATTACAAAATTCCTTCGTTTCTGACACATAGACATTTTTGAGCTTAACCATTCACAGGTATAGTTTACTAGCCAGTTACCAATGCAACCGTGTAAAAATCTCAACATTTTTGAAAAACTTCAAAAAATGTGCTATTATATAATTCAACTGGAATTTTGACCTTTAAAGTGACAGGAGGAGATTTTTTTAGATTAGGAATTGCTCTCAAATTGCACTGGATCGGTCATAGACCACCTACCGAGAATGTTTCCAAAGTTAATTGGACAAACAAGTACAAAAGAAAACTACAAAACCTTGTTTTGAACTTGCCTGCTATCGTAATCATCCCTATAGAAAACCATGCTTAGACTTTCTGTCGTGCATGACAGAAATTACTAAATCATGATCTTATTACATAAAGATGGCATATTCGGCTTATTCACTTCAGTTGTGATCTAATACATTGGAAAGCATTCCAAATATGCAAAAAACCAGGGTTAAAAAAATTAGGGGTGCTTCTTTCTGGAAAGGTCCTCATGTCTCTTTAATATACACCCAAAGACCCCCATTATTTTGTAAATTTAGCAAATTTGCCATTTGTCATGCAAATGACCCATATTTTTTGACAATTTAGCTTCCCCTCCCCAGACACCTATTTTTTTCTTGTTTCATCTTATTTGCTTTTTTTTTGCATGTTCTCTAGCTGTGTCACTGTAGAGGAGGAGCTCAGACCCAGGTCAAACATCATTGTTTATACCCCTCACTACAGAAAAGGTTTGACACCTTTGGTAGTTAGTATGGACCCTCTACATCAATGCTATGGGTAGGTAGTACTCTCAAATTGTGGTAAGGCCCCTATTATATTCTTCTCCTGCTCTACTTGTTAATTGAAAGCCTTACACCTGTATAAAATTCACTGGAAATGGCTACTTTTTGGGCATGATGCTATAGGGCCAAATTTTCCAAAAGATAAGGTATTTAACCCCAAGTATCATATGTATAACCTGTGGAAATACTAAATTAAAATTTTTGATGTTGGTCTATATTTTGTTTTTGTTTTAAAAAAAAAAAAAAAAAAAAAAAGGGAAAATAGAAAAGGAGAGAAGAAAAGAGGGAGGGAAAGAAAGGAAAAGGGAAGGAGAAGGGAAAAGAGAGGAAGGGTGAGGAAGAAAAGGATGTAGAGGGGGAAAGAGGGGAAGGAGGGATTTATTGTAGCTTCAAACAAATTTATTGTGAAATTTGTTCTCAGAAATGCACCTTTTTTACCTTTTAAGATGGCAAAACGCAGGAGCTTCAGGGGGCTCTAGACCCTGGCCCCACCGGGGCTTCACCCCTGGACCCCACCAGGGACCCTAAGGCGGGCCCCTAGACCCCACCTGTCTCAGCCTTTGCGGCAAGACACTCAAACTTTTATCATTCCCCAAAGCTAGTACAGTAATCAGGAAATTTCTTGAGTCTTGATCCAGTATTATTTCCATAATGTAGTTCTGTTCATATTTTTTAAATTCCCAAAACATAATGCCATTTTTTTCTGGAATTAGTAGTAATTTACAAGGAAGTGAAAGGGATTTGAAAAGATATGAAAGTGAGTATATCACATTGTATCTGTGTCAACACTATTTGCTGTCAATCACTGTTAAAGGTGCTTGTTCCGATTTATGTGTATTGTGTTCTCCACTTAATATGAGAGCCTGGCACTTGCACAAACAACCCGTCAAGTACCATGGGAAACAAACTTGCGGTTTTGATGGTAGAAGCAATAATGCATGTTGCAAAGCCCTATTCAATACTGTGCTAATATTGATGGTTAACCACTAAAACGGCGGTTTTTTGTTTATATCTTGGGAATGAAATGGATTTGAGGGCTCAAATTTCAGGACGACAATGAGAAAAATACAGCCTTTCATCTAATATCAATATCGATACTACTTCCGGGTAAATCAGGGGGTCCCCCAAGCCGATCGGAAGACGCACCTTTAAACAGTTTAACAGGCAATTACTTTCACCAATTCCCACAGACTGAATTTAGAAAGATTGTTACTGTAGATTCTGGCCCATTTGCAAAAACTTCATGCAACAGATTTAATTAATTCATATTGTCTTGTCATTCAGAGTATGAAAACTTGAAATAATCAGTTCAGTAAATGGAACCAAGAAGGAAATATGAATACAAAAATAATTTCTTACAAGTTAAAGGCACTGTCGGGGATTTGCTATATTGGCAAATGGGGAAAAAACATAAAAATCAGATTTTTGCATGTCTGTAACAAGTGTAGGTATCCTAACATAGACCTACCCTACAAGTTATAAGACCAAAAACAACCTACTAAGGACAAAATCGGATATTTTACTCATTACTCTCCGTAGGGACACTCTGCGACTCATATCTTTGAACACTGCTGTTTTGTTTCTTTTCTGTCAATTTTTCAGTTGGAAAAAAATAACTTACAAGGATTCTACAAACTTATCCTTCACTTTTAAGCTATTCCTGCAAATTTCAAATATTTTTACCCTTTCGGGTGGATCTTTGATAGGGGCATTTTTGTGATTCACTACATCATCCCCCTGACTTACTCCCCCTAAAAAAGTTGAGATTTTTATATCATTTGAACCATTATAGCCTTAGTAATGCCTTTGTACATAATCTGTGTTGTGCAAATGTAACTGTATCTGTTGTATCTGTAAGAAATTTACAATTTTGTATTTTCTGTCTATAAATGGACAGAAGTTACAGCACAGTGATTTATGGGAGACTGAAACAAGCATTTGCTCATAACAATATGGTCCATTTCGAGAACTTTTTGATATACTATATTTCTATGTTTTCAAATGAAATAAATTTCCAGGTTATGAAAATTGGTAACTTTCTATAATGTGCATGCTTAAGTTTCCACCCATTCTGTAAGTTTTTTAAATAAAACCTTATTTCCATTTAAATATATACATTTAACAATGACATCATTCATATTCATACTTTCTTATATTGAAAGTAAAAAAAAACAAAAAACAAAAAACTAATCCCTAGTTGGATTACAAACTCGAATTAATAGTAGCTACATTTTACAGGAACATAATTATTTTTTTTATTTTTAATTTGTAAGATATCAATAGAATATTTCACAAATGATTTTTTTTTATCTCCACTGTATATCACTAACAGAATTCTGATCAGGTATCATATGTACAACCAAAATACCAGGCATACACATGTGGTATAAACATGTCAGCATTCCTAAAAATAACTTTGAAATACTAAATAAAAAAAAAAAAAAAAAAAAAACATCAATAAGAAAGCTCACTCTGTGCTCAGGTCTTTGGGTAACACTCATGTCATTAGGCAGTCAGAGGTTTTTAATCCTATCAAGGCCTCGCTTTTCTGTGCAGATGGCCTCCACTTGTCTGATTCGGGCATCACATGCTTTCAACAGCATTTGTCAGACGCTCTTTTGTTTTTTAATGTCAATCCAGATTCCTTCTGTTACCCTCCAATCTCAGAGTGAGCTATCTTGTTGAGTCTTACCATTTTTGGTAAACCCCCTTGAAAATGGGGGGGGGCCTTTTTTCAAGTTTCTTCCATAACTATTCCATAAACTTGTTTGGCGGATTTTGTGGCCATTTATTATAATTCTAAATTTTGTAAATTTGCTAATCTGTGTAAATTTTGTTTAACTCTATTACAGGTAGTTAGGAAGTCCAGCCTAGGGGCGAAATTCTACTCCAGGGTTGGAACTACAATTACTAACTTGTTAAAATGTGTCATTCCAAAATCATTAATTGTATTAAATTAAATTAGCATTGACAATTTCCTTCCTATAGATCACAACCTGGTCCGTGATTCCAATTAACTTTTACCATGGGTTAAATTGTATATTCTCCTTACTGGATCTGCTGTCCGGGGGGGACTTGGTAGCTTACTCAGGTTTCGGGTTGCAATTTAACATTAACATCTCTATTTATTATTGTATATTCCTCCTTACTGGAACTGCTGTCTGGGGGGGACTTGGTATTTTACTCGAGTTTCGGAGTTGCAATTTATTGGTAAACACAAATATTATTAAACATTAAGTACTAGTACTATATTTTGTCAATGCGTTACAATGCACAGAATTATGTAATTGATGGGATGTAGTTAATAAATTCCACACTCGGTCAGACATCGCTACCGCAAATTTGTGTCGGTTCAGATTTTTCTGTCTAGGGGTAATGTGCATGCTTAAGTTTCCACCCATTCTGTAAGTTTTTAAATAAAACCTTATTTCCATTTAAATATATACATTTAACAATGACATATACATTCATATTCATACCTTCTTATATTGAAAGTAAAAAAAAAAAAAAAACTAATCCCTAGTTGGATTACAAACTCGAATTAATAGTAGCTACATTTTACAGGAACATAATTATTTTTTTTATTTTTAATTTGTAAGATATCAACAGAATATTTCACAAATGATCTTTTTTATCTCCACTGTATACCAATAACAGAATTCTGATCAGGTATCATATGTACAACCAAAATACCAGGCATACACATGTGGTATAAACATGTCAGCGTTCCTAAAAATAACTTTGACATACTAAATAGGACTTTGAAATACAAAGAGAAAACAAAGGGTAATTGCACTAATAAATTAACATAATATCTTACTTACCGGTCTAAAGCACAACATCTTGAAATGCTTTCAAACTCCAATGAAAATATTAATAACACAGCTATCTGTGTCTTATTCCATGTGCTTCTGTATGAGTCAACTATAGCCAAGTAATAATCCACACATCTACCCCACACAGGTATGTACTGGCATCAGATAGCTGTCCCTGGGATCAGATCACTTTCTTGAGCAGCTTGTTGTCTTCTCATCAATTACCAGAGGTTTGTACACAACAACGTGAAGAGGGACATGCGCGTGCGTGTGTCTGTAGGTGCTGCCTACCCGCCAACACCAATCCGTTGAAATGACACCGTTCACCTGTATCGGTACGCAAAGCTAGGCATCAATCCACACTGATGAATATAGATGCAATACAGATATATTGGATACTTTTACTTGTTAACATTTTAATGAGTTTAGATAATGTGACAAGGGTTGATTGATGTGATAAGATTGAAACTGATAATATTGGGTAAATGAAAATCAGCAAAAAGGAAGCAACCATGTACATTTTAAAGTTTTGGTTTCCTTCAAGCTTCATACATGTTAGCTTATGAACAATACATAAAATTTTATAATATGGAAACACTACACTTCAAGAATCCTGAATTGTAGTATAACATTAGGCTAGTTTAGTAATCCAATCTGTGGCTAAACTGTGCCCTCAAGAGGATCAGCAGAGAAATTATTAGAAACGAGATTCAAAAAATTATTTCAACCGAAGTCACTAGATTGCTGTTGTATCATCTTTCATGCATGTGTCACAATATGGAGTTGCACTGGTAATGGGCTTTTTAATATTTTGGCATTTGTTTTTTGTGTATGTATGGGAAGTCTGTCCGAGTCAGATGCAGTTAACAGGAGGGGATTGTGGAATTTTGATGAATAGATGGACTAGATTGTTTTAATTGCTTGGTAGTGATCTTCCAGTGGAGTCATGCAACATCTACACTAGTTGGCCTCAAGCCATTTGATGACTTCTAAATGTAGACCGTTAGGTATTGGATATCTTTCTAAGGGATGGAAGAGAAAAATTATTTGTTTGTCAACCACAGCTAACTTGGATGATGCTGTATCTACTTGATTAATTAATTTTAAAACATGAAGTGCAATGTTACTCTATATAGAAGTTGGAATCTTAATGGTGTCTTTTGTGATCGTAGCACTGTCTTTGTTTGTTTATGGTGCAGGTATCCCCAAAAAGGCATATTTTCAAAATTTCAATGGATTCAAGTGCTTTTTGGTGTTACAGGCCTGGGTTACAGGGAAACATGGGTTGCACTAGCTTTAAAATGGGGGTCAAAATCTTCAGTAACAGATTCCAACCTAAAGTGTTATAGGCAAATATGATTCTTAAAGCATCCAGAAATGTAAATTTGTGCACCAAACATTTAATGGGGTGTATGTGTCCCCTTATAATGCAACCCCTGCAGGGAAGAGGCTATGGGTCACTGAATCACAAAATTTCTTTTCAATGTTTGACAGTTGAAATATGCAAAATGATTTGAATCGTGTTAAAAAAAAAAGATATTTTTTATAAATTATGTCAACCCCAAAATGTAATTTCCATTTGTAAATCAGAGTACGAGAAATAGAGATGTGACTATCCTCCAAGGCTTCCAAGCAATTGCCAATAGTCCATGTTTTTTAAATCCTTAATTGACCTACAAAGCATTTCATTATTTGATACTACAGCAACAAGTAAATGCAAATAATGGCCTTATCACACTTTGAAATAGATACCCTAGAATAGAGTGGAAAGAGTCGGTTGTGGCATCACCACTCATTAGACAAGTCCCAAGGGGTGCAGTTAAGGGTAGGCTATGTATAAAAGAAGTGAGGCCAGGCCTACCTTTGATTTCTTGGACAGCAAGGGGGGGGGGGCAACTAACCAAAAATGATGGTACAGGCCATTATATTGGTCCAAAATTCAGTTTTGAAGACCCAACTTTCTAAAAAATGTCAGTTCTCTAGCTTCTATGTTCAGAGCTTTGTGCCACTCCCCCCACCCAAACCATGATTGAATGTCACCTGGGCATAATACTTCAGCAATATTACTTGCTAGGATTTAAAGGTGCAACAAGAGATTTTGAGACACCCAAATATTGTGTCACAATAGTAATTTCATATACATTAGACACTCAATAGATTTCTTACCTTGTATTTGGCGAAAGAAATGTCATAAAAGAGAGAAAAAAAGGCGATTTTGATTTGCTTTGGGCCATTGACCTTTAAGGTCAGAACGATGATTACAGTTTGTCACCAGGATGCTAACTAAAAATTCATTTTGAAATTACAGGCTAGTATTTCTAAAATACAAATCTGGCAGGCTTAAAGTGCTTGCTGTGAGCATTGCAAAATTAATAACCAATAGCTCATCATAAAATGTAATAACGAGGTTGCAATTTAGGCTATATAAACATGTAAGTAAGCAGGCATGATAATCCATGATGATGAAAATAGTACAGGTCTTAGTCTGTCTGTTTCCCTACTGTTAGTAATCAAGACTATAATCATGGCCGTGGATGTTGTTTCAATCATTTAATCAACATATGGATAAAGTCGCTTGATACCATCATCATTAAAGAGGCATGGGTGACTTTATTCAATCATCATACATACATGGCTTCTAGGGGCTATGGTAAAATTAATATTTTTTTCTAATGCTAGAGATTTCTATCTTTGTAGGTCTTCGGTGCCTATAGTTATTTCTGGGAGTTTTCCGTAACCTGACCTATCTGACACACTTTTTTCTTCTGAATTGGAAACCCTTCACGGAATAAACCCTGTTTATTTGTGTTAAGGTTTTCCTATTCAATAAGCTATCAGAAAAAACGTGTGGTCTAATGGGCAGGTTACGGACTTACTCCCCGAAATACTGTGGGTTGGTAGCTGTAAAGTTAAAATTACAGAGGAGATTTTTTGTGAGGACACCAATTTTCCTCTCAATTTTACTGTATCGGTTGCAGACCATCTACAGAGGATGTTTTCTTGGACAAACAAGTAAAAAGAAAACTGCAACCTTGTTTTTTGAACTGGCCTACTATCATAACCATTCCTCCGAAAACCATGCTCTGATTTTCTGTCCGTGCATACAAAAATACTAACTCCCATCTTATTACCTAAAGACGGTGTATTTAATCCAAATATGCCGTCTTCATGTAATAAGATGATGTAGTAATTCTGGTATGCACGACAAAATTTACAGTATGATTTTCTATGGGGACGATTACGATAGCAGCAGTCAAAACAAGTCTGGCGGTTTTTTCTTTTGTATTTGTTTGTTCAATAACCTTCCAAACGTTCTAGGTAGGTTCATGGGTCTACAACCGATTTCGTGCATTTGAGAGAAATTTGTATCCAAAAAAAATTCTTCTCCTGTCACTTTAAAGAACATTATTAACTTTGAATTACCAAATTCGAAATACTCCTGTGGCTTCACAAAATCATTTATATCTTGAGATTCCCAAAGCTATGAAATTGGTTTTTGGTGGTCATTTTAAAACTCAATTGCCATGTCAAAATCTCAAAAATTGGACTTGTTTCCCTGCTTGGGGGGGAAGTATGTCAATAGCAAATCTAACATCAATCGCGTACTTATAAAAATCAACAGAGCAGTGCTATATTTTTTACAGGTACTCATTTAGTAATTTAAAATCCGTAAACTTACTTCAAAAGATTCAAGAAAGCTAGCCTCACACATCAAGAAAAATATTCCCACTGCATAATACTTGGTCAAGAAACAGCAGATTAATATCCTGGAATTTAATATGAAACCAAGCACCAGCCACTCTCAAAGTGATGTGAAATGTTTCCTTTTCTTCATAAGTAATTCCTTATTCAACATGCTTCAGTAAGTTGCATGATGGTGGCTCTTTGAATACATAAACTCCTGAAATGATTTTTACACTGCACTTTCAACTTGCTTTCATCATGCGATATGCAAGCTAGCCCCTGAATGGCATAAATGAACCCTGCATGTGGTGCTTTGTAATTTCATTTGCTATAGCTCTGGAGAGACTCCAGGCCAACTCTGCATGCATTTCTTTGTAGTCCTATAGCGGTGCTGCGTAGCAGGTTTTGCACAAGTTATACATGTACGGGGGAGTCACTGCAGCGTGAATATGGGTATACCCATGTGTACTTAGGAGACTCCCAAAGGGTATTATGGTGTCTTAATTTAATCTTCTCAAAGCCTTTATTTCAATGAAAAAGTAGATAAAATTTGGTGAAAAATTTTTATTGTAAATCACAAAATTTTCACTGTATGATATTTTCACAGCAGGTGAGTGTTACATCAATCCCACAATGCATTATGATTGAAATGAGGTCATGTGATCACAAGCCCTTTCAAAGCACACAAAACCTTTTTTAATAGATTATGCTCTTTATAAGCAGAGAGAACATATCTTAGGGAAGTGCTTTCATGATCCCAAAAGGCCATGCTATTTTTGCCCTGTGCAATAAGCATTCTTAAGTACTAACATACCTACAATATTGGTTCAATATTTCAACTCTGGCACTTTCTATCAACGGCATGGACGTCCTCAGAACTTTGTGTGTCAAGAGTTTACGGTGCATGAGAAAAAAGATCTGGGGACAAAAACATTGTTTGAAGCATTTTGTTGTCAGGGCCTCAGTCATAAAGCCACAAAGTCAAACCTGTCCCCAAACACCCAGCCACCCCAAGCTACCTCTTACTCCCCACACACACACACACACATGACCTACCAACCCTTTTTTTTAGCTTATTTCAGGACTTCTTACCAGGACCAGTGCAGTGCTTGTTTTTTGGTCTAAATGTAAAACAAACCACTTTTTAATGATTTATGCAGGGAAGGATTTTTGCAGGTATAAATTAAATAATACAAGATTTCTCAAAATCTCCTATGTGATGGGATAGAAATCCAGCCACCTTTAAAGCGGCACTGGCACATTTTCAGAAAATATGAAATTTCTTCAATTTGCTCGCAAATGATAGTCAAAGGTCGCAAACCGGTCAAACAAGGTGCATGCCGTGAGAATCAAATCTAGCGTATGTTTTCTTGTGTTACACTCCATTTCCGTGTCATCTGCTGAATTTATGTCGCCAGCGACATTAATTATAAAATTGTACTGTTTACCCATAAGCGTTCTGATTTGGGCTTAATAATTTCAGGTGAGGGCTAATGTATATAAAAGCTTTACAACCATGCAAAAATATCAATTTTGAAAACTCTAGAGGGTGCACTATTTTTTCAAATGTGTCAGTGTCTCTTTAAGCAATGTACATGCTTACATTGCCCTATCCCATAGGACCTATAATCTCTTATTAGTTTTCCTAAGCAGATGGAGTGATGCCACATTTTAATGTAAGTGGTACCCCTGGGATAAACCAAGCCTGGAGCAACCCATTCAATTATTTTGGATTTATTTGGCACTTTCCTCTTTCCCTCCAATTGATTCCTACAAAGCACAGACTCGTGCACTGTCAATTAAATGTTAAAGTCTGACTGAGCAAGCAAAGGTGTGAAAGCATGGTGAAAGCTAGATAAATACAACTCAACTATTACTATTCCCTTTTGGGGCGTGGGGAAGAGATTAAATTGACCCTTTTCTGAACCCATGTTACTGGATTTAGTCCAAATTTCACATTTTCTCCAATTTTTTGATAATTGACAAATTTCAGTGAATTTAAGGAAATTCGATCTCATATGTGCAAGATAGAAAAGTAAAGATTGAAGTACGGTTTAAGTGCTGGTTTAGCCTCTCTTTCCTATACCATTAAGTGCCAGACTTCCCTAGCAGCATAGGTTGCTGTGGAGGTTCACAACTCCTCCAGCACAGCAAGTCTGTTTTACCTTCCCAGCAGGCATGTACATTGGGGGTTGGGGGTTGCACCCCACCCCTCAAAAAATTCCACAAAAGGGGCAAAAGGTCCACTTTTTGCTGATTTTTAAAATAAAGTCCAAAATTTAGAGAAAAATTGATAATAAATTGTTAACCATCAATATCAGCTCAGTAGGGCTGTGCAATATGAATTATTGCTTCAACCATCAAAACCATATCAAGAAGAAAACACAAGAGACATATATCGGAAAAAGTAGGCCTACCTTTAATGAGTTGGTTGTCATTAATATTTACTTTGAGTTATAGCAAATAAGGCATTTGATTTCTTTTGTATTTGTATAAAATGTATTTGTATAATATTCAGATCATTTGTGCACTAGGCTCATTTATTTGTGATTAAAGGGTATTTCTGACCTTGGTGTCCATGCACAAGATGTCATAATACACTACCAAAGACTATGCCACAATGCTGGATCCCAGGATCAGGACTAAGAATTACCCTTTTTTATGTAGATCAATTTTTGAACAGAAATGTGATTTCTTGCAAGTTTCTTCAAATTATGGGAGGTTGTAGTGAAAAGTCTACATTTTGCTAAAATAAGGCCTTGCAATTTGATATGGCACAATGGTGCAGCAGGTATTGGACTAATGACCAGAAGATCACAGGTTCAAACCCAATCAGAGCCACTATATTGTGTCCTTAGACAAGGTCTTTTCACCTAGGAGCATAAATGGGTACTGGTGGCAGATCGACCCATCCAATTTTACAAGGCGATGGGCACATATATTTATGACATTGTTGTCCCATATAGAGCCAAATTTAGGGGGAAAATTCTCTCTGGGATCTGGCCACTGCACCTATGGAGGGTAGTTAGGTACCGACAATATGCCAATTATTTTGGTGAATAAACTCTCTGAAACTTTCTGGATGACAAACTATTTTCTTTTGAAGTTGTCATAAAAGAAGCCTCTCAGACATGTTAGAAGTGCATTCAAAAGGTTCTCCAGGATTTAGGGACCTATTTCTCACTTACAAGGAAACCAAATAATAGCAACCATTTATTTCTCCAATATATATGTGTCCAGGTACATGCCTATCATCACATTGAAGTAGCTCCCCAGTGTGCCTGTACTGTATTGACCTTAAATAGCATTTTAGCATAACTTTTCCTAACCAAGCCTGGAGCATCAGCATGGACTTATTTTAGCTTCTTTTCTCCCCTCCTTTACAAATCAATTTCTATAAAGCTCTCCGACCTGGTTCAATTAAAAGCTAAATGTGACTGTGCCAGTGAACGCGTGGAAGCTAGATAATACTGGGAGCACAAAGGGGATTGCCACTTTAGTATTTCAATTTCCGCCTCTGGGTGCAAGAGGCAGTTTAGCACCATATTGCTGTGGAAATTCAATTTTGCTTAGCCGTAATTAAGCGTAACTTCGCAGCTGGCAAAGAAACTCTTCCTAGATCAGGCAGAATTGCATTATAGTGTGGGTATATGATATTTTTCACCTTAAAAAAAATCAAATTGTTACTCTCTAAATGTAAACGAGTGAAAATTTCACCCCCAAAAAGTGAAGCTCTTGTAAACACTCTAAGTAAGTGGTTTTGTACTTAAGGGAACAACCTCTTCCCCCGAATTACCTAAAAAGAGTTGAGATTTTACATTATCTGAACGGTTAGCCCTAGTAATAATCCATGTGTACCTAATCTTACTTACCTAATACAATTTGGTCACATCTGTACAAAATTTTGTATTTTCTGTCTGTAAACCGACAGAAGTTACAGCACTGGCCTATCGGACAGTGAGAAATACGAAATGCTCTGACAACAAAACTGAAAGATCTGAATCAACTCAGATTTTGGAATATGCTTTCTCAAGGGTACTAGTGAACGATGAATAAACAGCATTGTGCTGGAATCACAAAAGCAACCTTTCAAAGAGTCAAATTTCCTCCACTCCAAAGAGTGAAAATCACTCCAAACAAGATTTCCACTATTTTCATGTTGGGATGTTCCATCAAAAGAGTGAAAATCACTCCAAAAGATTTCAACTCATTTCCATGTTGTGGATTTTCACTCGTTTTGAGTCGAAATTTGCTCTTCTCTTGTAAGTAAAAACCCAGTAATCTTGAATGGTTTACAAGCAAACCCGGTAAATTTTTCCAGTCGTTTTACATCCCGGTTTTACATGTAGAGACGTTTTTGTAACATAAAAAAAAAAAAAGAATGTGTAGATAAAAACAATTGACTAATTGGAATGAGTTTCTAAGGTCATATTCTATTCCATTCACTGTATCATTGGATGTTGTTGCTTTGCTAAGCTAAGAATCTGTACCACTATTTTAAGACGTTACCCATAATGCACAAAGTCTATTTTTTAAATGCGTGTGCGTCTGCTATAAGATAATCTATCACAAAGGCTACCATCCAGTCTCTTATATGTAGATTTTGTGTCTGTACCATTCACAAACTGCACTTTGATTATTTCCTGAAAGTTATCAATATTTAGAAGGTCATAACTAATTAAAGTGGCAATTTTGTGATCCACAACGCTCACCCCCCAACTTACCCTCAAACAAGATTTGAGATTTTCATATCATCTGAACCTAGCCTTAGTAATCCATGTGTTTCCAACCGTCAATTATTCCTAGAAAAATAAATGAAAAATGGGTCGTATCGAGAAATTTGCAATGGGACCAGTGGGAAATGAGTAATTGCTCATAACACATATCAAACTTATTGTGAATGCTTTTCCTCCTCAGGGATAGCTATTGACCCCTGACAACAGAAGTGCTTGAAACATGCACTAAAAAAAATGGGCTATCAATTTCCGTAAATATGATGAAAACACATAACCGTGTTGTTGTGCAATCAAAACACCCTGTGGGGCAGCATGTGTGCAAAGAATTCAAAAGAACGACTCACACCACACCAAGCCCTTATTCCCCCGATCTCATTTTTTTATACTCCTACAGACAGTCACGCTGATTGAAAACATTTTGAAAGAATTGCATCAGCCTCCTGATCCATTATATTCATTTTCAATGGTGAACTACACAGAGATATGTGGTCACCGAATAGCAATCGTTTTTGCAGCAAAAAATAGTTAAATGGATAGCCTTTAGGGTCCTGATTTTGATGTAAAAGTTGGTAATATTGCCCTAAATTGTTTCAAACATATTGGAGTATTTGTCCATTTTCTACTCTTGAGGAAAGAGTTAAAATAAAAAATATGTATCACAGGTATTTGAAAAAATGACATCAACATTATGAGGAAACTTAAGCTACTCAGAGATTTCATTTTTTTTTTGTGAATAAATAATAATTGTCACCTAGAAATAAAGATAGTCACCCTAGATGTCAAATTCACAATTTTTGAGATGAATCGATTTGTTCCTTGGTGCACAAAACATTTATGAAACAGGTCCATAGGAGTCTGTGTAAACAAAAATTCGCCGATCCGGATTTCAAAACAAAGTTGTGATTTTTTGTGTTGCCTGCCCTTAAGGCAGGAAGACACACATAGGGATCACTTTGTCCACTGTTTTTAGTTGATGTCTATTTTTTAAATCTCTTTTTTCTGTCTGTTGTGAAAAAGGAGTTAACATTTTGGCCTGATAAAATTCTTATACTACTTTTCAATGGATTTAAACCAAACTTGCGTCATAGGGGCAACGTGGGATTTTTCTATTTTTTGATTGATTTCAATATGAGGTCATACCAGGTCAAGTCATCTGAATGTCAAATTAACGATGGCTGAAAATGTTAATTGACCTGAATTTTTAAAGTTGAAGTTCAATTGGAACAACTTGGGTTTATTGATTACATGGCAACCCCTCATTTGCGTATGAGGGTCAAATGTCACATGTCCAAGGTCAAAGGTCATATGATTGCCTATCATGAAATCATCACAACTGCAACAGCAAGTGACACAAGTGGTTCTAGGACCACAATATTTTTTTTATATGAAGGACTTCAATTTTGAGC
Source organism: Ophioderma brevispina (assembly GCA_023653785.1). NCBI lineage: Eukaryota > Metazoa > Echinodermata > Ophiuroidea > Amphilepidida > Ophiodermatidae > Ophioderma > Ophioderma brevispina. Next base: position 132,857 of record JAMKCH010012350.1, read on the forward strand.
TTAGCTATTTCACAGTGATTCGGGTTATTGACAAGCATATATATATGCAAAAGAAATACTGACAAATTTGTAACAAAATTTGAAAATTGAGGCGCCCTCTTCGGGAAATCTCTGATTCGAGGCCTTTTAAAGAAGCAAAACAAAAATTTACAAGTCTGTGCTGCCCCGCTGCCGGCTGGTTTCTTCCCGTTCTCCTCGGACGTTCTCTGTCCCCTCTGTTTCGTTTTGCCTTTCCCCTCCATTCTCTTCACCGCCCCCCACCGCTGGTCCTCTTCTTCCCCCCGGCGCTCTCTCTTTCGCCCTGTCCACACGCGCATGCTCTCTCTCTCTTGTCTTCATTTTTTTTTTTACTTTTCTGAGATCTGTCGTTGCAGTCTGTCTGGGCCAAGTCTGTGGCATTGTCCATTTTTTACTTTTGTTAATTTAAATGCACATTTTGTGACCCTTCTTTCGTTATGATTCTTTTCGACCTATCTCCCACAACTTTCCTTTTCATGAAGAAATCTGAGTGCTATGAGCATAATGTTTCTAACACAGTGTCCCATAGGTCACTATGTGTTGGTAAATATTTCAGCCTGTTTTTTTTAAATTGTGTTAATTTTTGTTTTTTTAAATTGAACCTCAATTGGAAAGTTGAAGTTCAATTAGAACCAAACTTGTGTCATGGGGTTTTTTGCACATGAGATCCTCAGATGTTGTAAGGTCAAACAAATCATATGCCACGGCAAAGGTCAAGTGTGAAAAATCTGCTAAAATGTTTAATTTTTTTAAACAAGATTGCATTGTTTTTTTCAATTTTAAACAGGGACTCAATTATGTTGATGAGGTCAAACTTCAAAGGTCATTGCCAAGGTCAAAGGTCAAGTGGGAAAATAGGCCGAAAAATGTAAAATTGAACCTCCACTGAAAAGTTGAAGTTCATTGGAACCAAACTTGTGTCAAGGTTGGCACCAGGGATCCGCCTCATAGTTGAGTGTCAAAGTTCATATGCCAAGGGTCAAAGGTCCTGGAGCTGCTCACAGCTTATATTTTTATAACATATAACGGTGCAACCGCGAAAGCCGATAAGCGCAAAATTCTAGTAATATCCCACAGCTGTCTGTGTACAGACAGAAAATACAAACTGGGCAAATTCTAACATAGAACCAAATAATCCAGGGAACCACTTGTATTCAAAGGTGGATAGAATTGGTGGTTACACAAAAAACGCGTAAAATGGTATCTTTTTTCCAACATGGCGATTTACGCGCGTACATTGATTATTGATTAGGGTGTCAACAGCAAAATATGAAAAAGGTATGTTTTTTCGTAACTCTGAATTGTGATGTACGCGATATCCTCTAAAAAAATATTGGTAATTGGAATGTAAAGCACTGAGTGCAAAGCCAGTTAATAAGGGTATGATTACATCAATACAATGCTTGATTACTTGTTTAAGGTAGCAAAACTTATACAAAGAACGTGTTTTGGTAGCAAAAACACAAAAATGCTTTTTTAGAGTAGTTTTTCAGTCGTGGAAATACTTGCTTAGGGTGTACATTTCGGAGTCCATTTCACATCGAGGTCAATCCACGCCTATTTAACATACCCTTCTCCCCACCCCTTCTAATCTCCATTTCCTATGTTTACACGATAGGCCTCTGTCCCCACCCATCCAACAAACTTGGCCTGTATAAGCACTGACCCAATTCCCATATGAGGTGTTCACAGAATGGGGTTAAATGTTAGGGCCCAATTACATCTGCCTCAGAGATTCCAGACATATAATATTTTTTGTCCGTAGTAAATCAAAAACACTGTTGCTCATAAAGTTTGAATAAAATATTTTTACCTGTCTTTGTTGAAGTGAATTCTTCCCTTGTGATTTATTTAGGATATCTATGTTGAATATCGCCATACTATTGATTGTCAGTCCTGTCCAAAACATATCACCATTGAACGTAGTATGAATTAACCCTTGCGAACTTGGTCCTTAGCCTAAAAGGAAAAGGGTAATATACAGGCAGATTTAAGGAATGGTTGTGACAATTTTTTTCACATCAGGTCAGTTTTAAATATTTTTGTGTGATTTTCATGCATAAAAGTACTGTTTCAGGTTGCAAACGAGGAGATTTCAAATAACAGGTGTCCCGAAAAAAATGTGAAAATTATGTTTGTCACTGGGGTAAAGCGTTATATAAAAATCCGTAAGGATTAAGCTGAGAACTGTTTCTTTGGATACAAAAATTGTGAACAAGTTCTAATTTCGTAAAGGGAAGCAGCAATTGACGAAATTCAGCCTGGTTTTCTATGGAAATATAAGCATATACAAAAAATCGCCTTTTGTTTTCATTTTAAGTTATTCTGTAACAAATAAAAGTAGGGAATCTTTTTAGCATCTATCTATATGAAATAACTACATTTCACAGAAAAATGGATGACTTGAAATTTCTCGTTGTTACCTTTAAATGTCAATCAGTCACCATATCGAGTAGGCCTATAGCCACCCCTGGCATGCATGAATCAGTGCGTCACTTTGAGATGTCAGGGCATACTGTCACAAGTTTGTTTGTGATTTCAATGGGCAGAGTGTCCCAATTAGGCAGGCGCCGTTAGCCAGCCGGTCTAGGGGCGTGATTTAACATACAATACCAGTGCATCCCTTTATTTCCCGTGTCCCCTCAAAATGTTTTTTCAGAGGGGGCAACTCTGGCCCCCCTCTGCCCCCACATGGCTACGCCACTGCACTTAGGCCTATCAAGTAACGCCTCAGATACCAGTAGAGTGTAAGGAAAGCTAAGGAGCTTGTCCAGCTGTCATTGCTGGCGGCCTAAGAACATCCAAGGCATGCTTGATAGGGTTCAATTCAGGGGAAGCAAAAGCAGGCCATGGTATCTGATTCCACCCCCTCTGCCTCAAGAATTGACCTGTTTGTACTATGTTAGTAATTTTTACCCCCATAACTCCAAAAACCACCATGGTTGGTAGGTGGTACAAACTATATTGGAAATCTTGTGGACTAGGACGGACAATGTGGTATTCATTCAAAATGATTGGAGCCATTTAAAAAATTGACCTGTGTAACCTAAATGGCCCCTATTGAAAAAAAAGTGATACCACCAATTTGAGAGTAGGGAGTTTATCTACCAAGCAATGATATAGAGGGTCCATACTAACTAACAAGGGTGTTAAACTGTTTTGTAGTGGGGGGGGGGGGGTGGTAAGGGGGTTAAAATAATCTCTTAAATAAGGCCCTATGATATTCTGCTCCTGCACTATCTGTGCTGCATACCCCTATAACTAAAGTGTTCTGTCACTGCCCTTGGAAAGCAAACTTTTAGGCCTACTGGTTTTACAAATAAAAGGTTATTGGTCATGTTGTACTATATTATGATTCTGACCAGCAAATGGGGAGTTTCATAACTTGACCCATCTGACCCACCTTTTTCTGACCACCACTTATGTAATTCTTAAACCCTGCACGGGATAAAGCACATATTTATTCTATGTTTA
>JAMKCH010012351.1:0-40881 GCA_023653785.1 Ophioderma brevispina
CCATCCATACCAATTTTTCCAAATATTCAGAATCATGACATATTTCCTTTAAGTATTTTAATAACTTAAACTACGTCTGCGACATTTCGCTGCGCCATTTCGAAACTTAAATCATCATAAATATATCAACCATGGTCATACGTGTATATTTATGGTCACATGTCATGGCATGTGATCTATTTCGTTTTCATGAGGAAAATATTTTCGCCATACTTGCGCAACCAAATCATAAAACATATAACTGCGATAACACAGTGGCTGGTATTCTGAAAGAGTCAAACTTTAGACCTGAGTTTAAACCAGGGTTAGTCCTACAAGTGGACCTTTATTCCTTCCAACATACTCTAAAGTGTGCTGTAACGGTTAAGAAATTCCTCATTGATGGGCCAAAATTTTCTCACCCGTGACATTTAACTTTCACAGTATTTTGAAAGATCATGTAGGACTAACTCTGGTTTAAACCCAGGTCTAGAGTTAGTCTCCCTTTCATAATACCAGCCATAATGTTTAAGTGTCTTACCGCGAAGAAAATACCAGACAGATATATCTACCTACTAGGCATATTTATAAGAGTCATAAGTAGAGTGACTCAAACCGTGGCAACCGGGAGTCAGCCAATACGAACTTTTTACCTGAAAAACAAAAGGATAAAGAAAAACAAAATCGGAAGAAATTGTTTTCTAGAGGTTAGTCTTCTTAATATCTGTGTCAGTCGTTTGTGTTTTAACTCAAGTTGCTAAGTCGTTTTGTCATTCCTACTCTTGTATTTTCAGTGTTCGTCGAAAAAAATCCAATACTATGACCATAATATTAACACGAATTACGAATGTTGGTATTGCCAGATTTTTTTTTGTTCTTCACTCTCAATGAAGTATTGCGTTGTAACAAGTGAACAAGCTGAAAGAAAATGTTAGTACGCAAGGGTAAGGGACGGGGGTGGGTGAGTGGGGGAAGAGGCTAGGGACACAACTTAGATTACCACTTTTCCAATGGAGTTTGATCACGAAACTAAACTAAAACGAAGCTAACACAAGTAAATTTGGGTCACTTAAGAACCACATACCGATATTAAAAATGAAAATCTGAACTTCGAACTTTAACCTTTTTGCCAATTAAAATTATCACTCTCCGAAAAAAAGGTGGTTCGCATATTTTCATCCTTAGCAATGTACCCAAAAATTATTATGATGTGTCTACTCTAGAATAACCAATTAAAATAATCATAGCACAATATAGCCAAACTTATACCATTTTTTCCCCGAAACTTCAAGGTCACCTTGGTCTTTCCCATAGACTGCCAAATTCAAATTGACGATATCAACATTTAAAGTGTTATTTATATAGGTCAATGGCCCGATCGCTAATAGCCTCGTCCCCAGAAGCCCCAAATTTTACCGGAAGTGGTCAACATTTTGGTATCAGAAGACAGCTACTATTTTTCTCATTTACCCTGTGAAATCTTAGGGCCAAAGGATGTTTGGTTTGGAAATTATGAGCGAAAATGTTACCCATTTTGGTCGACCACTTTTAATTTTACACAGTCTATGGGGCTTACAAAATCGCGTTTTTAGCTCTCACATCAAAACGGATTGAAATATCGGCGTGAAACTTTACAGATGGGGTTTTGAGATGAAGGCCAATCTATCAAGATGAAAATTTCATATTCTTAAATCGGCCCATCCCCCTTTAAAGGGGTTATTTCACCATTTTGTCTGTCACTACACATATATTAGCGTCCCAGAGTGTTCTTTCATTCTATCCCTTGTGATGGTTTCGTACTCTTTCTAGTACATGGGTTTTTTCACATTGCTATGGAGTATTGTCTGTCAGGAGACTATCAAACCATCACATCGCCGTCACAGAATGGCCAGGCTCAAAATACATTAGCACTATTTCGCTCATGGACACACTAAAACAATTTTAGTACGCTGCACTCGTCTTAAATATGTTCATCACGACTGTTGTAGAGCAATTATATTACCAGATTTAATCTTAACTAGTCCAAATATCACACTTACTGTGGACGTTTCGTCAACTAGCAGTTGCCTTTCTCAACACCAATGGTGAAGTAACAACGTTGCCAGATGATTTCTGAAGTAGACTAATATTATATTATATCATCCCTGTTCACGGTGGTTCCCTTCTTTCTAATGGTTAGTGCTTCCTTGATCCCGTGCCCCAACGTCTTTATCAATCACTCTGCCAACAGCTGAAGTGAAGCCCCTGTCAAAGATATGATTTTGATCTAATGAGTGATCTGTGATGTCCGATTTGTGAATCACAGATTTGGCCTAAGGTGATTAAATGTAATGATGTTTATCCAATAAAATAACGGTTTTGAAAACGTCAAATCTTAACTTAAATATTATGACACTTTAGAGCCAGTGTGTTTGATTTGGATAATGGGCGTTGTAAACACTGCAGATAAATACTCCGATAAATGCAACTATTCATGACAGCCGAGAAACATCATCACTCAGCTCATAGTTTGTTGACGCTTTTTAGTCACCCAATCAAAGAACCCATCGATTTTGATTGACGAATGACGTATGGATAGAAAAGAGGTGATTTATTTTATCTGCGATCGTAAATTATAAATGACATCAGTCACACTATACCCGGTATTTTAAATTTAATGAGTACAGCAATCCGACGCGGCAAGTTACGAAGGGAATTGAGTTCTATTCCATGACTCAATTGATGCGCGGCCATTTACTTTCCTTGGCTATTACTTAATTTTGGAAGCATCTGAATATAAATCAGTTGAAATTCATGTGTCCGGTTTTTCAAAAGGCTAATATCTACATATCGGTCCAACTTTGATCCTCAAACGATCCTCGTACTGTTGCCAGTTTCTTGACATTCCTTGTTTTATTCATAACTTGATTAATTATTGATAACGCGTTAACTTTTGATTCGATTAGATGGTACATCCGATTCTGTCATTATAAGCCTTTAACTTTTGAAATTTTAAACAAGACGGGATCGTCTTCTTAGCTGCATTTATCTCTGATTGCGTCCGAAGTGGGTTGACCTGAACCGAATAACCAAAAATAACCTTCATTAACGAGGTCGACTTGTGAAACCCGATGACGGCCTCAACATTTCAACCCAACACGAACAAAATTTTAATAAACATACTGTTGCTAATCCATAGGCATTTTCTGTTAGGTGGAAAATATCGGGCGACCTTTGTATTATGTTTAAAGGGCGGTCAGGTATATTGACCGAATTACCAGCATTCGCTGCCTAAAATCAGTAAAATAAAAATGAAACATAGATTGTACGGTCATTATATCAAGTTGCGGTGATTTGACTACGTTACCGGAACAGAGAAAAAAAGAAAACAAAGAAAAACTAATTATTGACTCTTCATCCTGGATTCAGTGGCGCAGATGGACCACATATTTACTTCGCACGGCACATGAAATCTACTGGGTCATTTTGACCCCATTTTTTTAGTTGTTGCAATAGTTAAGTGTTTAGTTTGTATAGTTCGTGTTATATTCTGTATGGGGATGACCTGATTTAAAATTATATAGGTTTTTTCATTTTGTATGGGTGAACCTTGACGCCAAAACTACATCTATAAAGTTTTGCAAAACCGATATTGTAACAACACCGTTTGTTGTGAGAACTAAGATCGTTTTTTTGCAAGATTTGGACTGCTTACCAATGGGTTAATCACACCTGAAATGAAAAAGCTAAATCCGTTAAGTTATGTAAATATGATAAAGATGATAATTTCTGCATTTATTGGCAGATTTGGAAATGCTTACCAAATGTATTAAATCACAACCCGAAGTGATAAGCTAAATACGGTGTCTTTATGTAATGACATTATACAGCTGATAATTTCGCATTGTTTCTGTTGTGCTCGCAAGACTACCACCCACCTTTTTTCTTATGGGCACATAAACGTATCTTGGTATGTGTTCTATATACCACCGAATAAGACCAATTGGGAGAAATTCGTATCCAAAAAAATACACAAACAAACAAACAAATCCTTCTGTTCTTTAAATGAAAAAAAGCTTTCTTCAAAATCAATATTGATCACTTCCGATTAAATCTGGTGTTTTTGGAATGAGACTATTAGGTCGGAGTCCGGAACATGTACCTTTAACGGCTATATCAGTTATTTTCGTGACTATAGTACATTAAGATTAATTAAAGCTCAGGTTTTGCTATTTTGGAACGCGCATGTGTATGATAATCAGTGAAAAAAGTGAGTACGATGATCTTATCAAACTAAAATCTGTCATTTATGTACTTAAAGATAAAATAGTAACTATTCAAATAATATCATAACCACATTACGAACGACAGATGCGCATTTCTGATTGGCCTCATTTGAGTTATTTTGCAACTTGTTTTTTTTTAAACAGATTTACCACAGCTTTATTCGGTAGGACGTCCTGACGCGGTAAAAATATCCCAGCGATAAATCTATTACAGAACAGCGGCTTCAAATCTAAGCCACTGGGTGCTCGTCAGTTCCGCTGGAGCTTTTTCCGTTATAACATGTTTCTATTATTCTAAACAAAGACACGCGGTTTAACTGCAGTGAAACCCTGTCAACTGGTGGTCGGCTTATGTTAATAGGAATATCACGTATAATAAATTATGCTCTCTTTCCACATTTATTTAAATAAAGGACTTCACTGCTATACAATAACTCTATTCGTACTAGAATGAGCTGTACTCGGTCAATTATAACATAGCTTTGTAGCACCAAAAATGATATCTCTTACCAACTTACATATTTCATCTGAATTCGACATGCCATGTTAACGTGAGATGTCACAATAACCTCTACAATGCTGCATAAATAACCATTTACAACCCATATTGATGCTTGGAGCCTTAAAATTCGGTAAATTAAAGTCAGAATTCAGTCAAAATAATTTGCAACCACTATTTTTCCAGCATTTCACATTTCTACGGTTTGTACCCCAGTTTGTACAGTTTCACCTTTTTGCTGTAAACAAAATATTTGCAATCCAAATGCCCTTTACTTTATTCTGTCTCTAGACATGTAACTGTGAATTGTGACGAATGTGAATACGGCAGCAGACTGAAAAGTGAACAAGCTGACATATTTGAAAAAGACCTGTTATATAAATATAAGGGATGTTTAATTGCAAATAAGGACGTAAGATACTCGATAACTTCTCCAAAAATCATTTTAATTGGACATTTATAACTAGTTTTAAATGTCTAGTCATTTATCAGCTCCATAATATTAACAGTTATTATAACCGCTTAAAATTGTTTTATACATTACATTCATTATTAAATTAAATATGTTTACACACATGATATCAGTTAGTTGTAATTGTTCATTTGCTCTTGCAAATATATCTCTAGTGAATTTGTACATCTTAACTATTCATCTAAACAATATGATTTTGGTTTGTTGCAGCGGTCACATACTACAAAGGTAACAGTTACAGACAATTAAAATACTGCTACTGATAAACAAGATCACCCGGAATAAAAAAAAATGTCAAGAGTAACGGAAAAAGAGGGAAGTCTTGAAGAAACCCCAAGAGCGTCGAAGAATTTCTATTTACTTTGTACCAACCAGACAACATAATGCGTATCTCATGCTGTATTAGCACCTTCTTTGAAGACATGCTACGAATGTATGGTTTTAAACTGACACCACGCAGGGGCCTAAACAATAAAAACCCAAACATCATACTGTTTACAGATGGAAATCAGCGGAATCCTTCTCTCTGTCTTTCGGCATGACTAATTCTCCTCCGCTGCAACTTTTAAATCCTGGGGTGTATTTTGTCAATTGAGTATAACTGAGGGTACAAATGAGGTGTCAAAATACACGTAAATAAACACCGCTTACAATATCTTCACAGGCAGATTTCAGGGGTTGGAGTTTCTTTCTTTTTTTCCTTCTTGTTTTTAAATATGTTAGTATGATATTTTTATTAACATTTATTTATGTTGTATGTTCGACTCAATGATGCATTATAACATGGTTCTACAGGTGGTAAATTCACGAATGTTTAAGTCTGATAACGCCTTGTATGTAGGTTGGTAGGTTACAAAACAGGCCTGGGCTTGTGATATCAAAACACCTAGTTCGACATGTCGTTCCTTTTATCAGTTAGCAAACGGTGACTGGAGAAGAAAGACATATCCATATCGGAGTATCAGAACCAATCGATTCACGCATCTCGGCTTTCTCTTTAACGCCAGCTTGCTGGAACTGTTCGCTTACAATACCTTGGTCTTTAAGTATTTTACTAACTTAAACTACGTCTGCGACATTTCTCTGCGCCATTTCGAAACTGAAATCATCATAAATATATCAACCATGGTCACACGTCATGGCAAACGATCTATTTCGTTTTTTTGAGGAAAATATTTGTACTAGCTCACCCAAATCATAAAAATATAACTGTGATAACACATAGTGTTAGTGTCTTACCGCGAAGAAAATACCAAACACATATTTATAAGATTCATAAGTAGAGTGACTCAGACCATGGCAACCGGGAGCCAGCCAATAAGAATTTTTACTGAATAACTGAAAAACGAAGGATAAATAAAAAAAAAATCGGAAGAAATTGTTTTCTAGAGGTTAGTCCTCTTAATGTCTGTATCAGTCGTTTGTGTTTTTAACTCAAGTTGCTAAATCTTTTTGTCGTTCCTACTATTTTATTTTCAGTGTTCATGGCAAAAAAATACTATGACCATGATGTTAACACTAATTAATTACAAATGTTGATATTTCTAGAATTCAATTTCTCCAACTAGTCCTAATATCACAATGTGGACGTTTCGTCAACTAGCACTTGACTTTCTCAACACCAATGGTGGGGTAACATGGTTGCTAGATGATTTCTGAAGTTGATCATCACACAAGTGACTAAGATTATATTGCCCCTCGTCCCTGTTCATGGTGGTTCCCTTCTTTCTATTGGCTATTGCTTCCTTGATCCCGTGATCCAACCTCTTTATCAATCACTCTGCCAATAGCTGAAGTGGTGTCCCTGTCAAAGATATGATTTTGATCTAATGCATGATCTGTGATGGCCGATTTGTGAATCACAAATTTGGCCTAAGGTGATTAAATGTAATAATTTTTATCCAATAAAATAACAATAAGGTTTTGAAAACGTCAAATCTTAACTTAAATAGTATGACATTTTAGTGTGTTTGATTTGGATAATTGGCTTTGTAAGGACTGCAGATAAATACTCCGACAAATACAACTATTTACGACAGCCGAGAATCATCATCACTCCAGCTATTGTGTTGGGACTCTTTAGCCATACAATCAAAGAAGCCCATCTATGTTCGATTGACGGATTAAAATATGTAGAGAACAAAAGTGGTTCATTTTATCTGCGATCGTAAATGTATGATGAATCAAACAACACGATCCCGGTATTTTAAAAATTCAATGAGTACAGCAATCCGACGGCGGGAAGTTACGAAGGGAATTTAGTTCTATTCCATGACTCAATTAATGCGCGGCCATTTCCTCTCCTTGGGTATTACTTAATTTTGGAAGGATCTGAATATAAATCCGTTGATATTCATGTGTCCGGTTTTTCAAAAGGCAAATATCTCCATATCGGCCCAACTCTGATTCTCAAATGATCCGCGTACTATTGTCAGTTTCTTGACATCCTTGTTTTATTCCTACCTTGATTAAATTTTGATGCGGTTAAACCGCGTTAACTTTTGATTCGATTAGATGGTACATCCGATTCTGTCATTATAAGCCTCTAACTTTGTCACACGGAACTGTTGAAATTTTAAACAAGACGGAATCTTCTTCTTAGCTGCATTTATCTCTTGTGCGTCGAAGTTGGTTGACCTGACCGATATAACCAAAAATAACCTTAATTGAACGAGGTGGACTTTTGAAACCCGATGACGGGCCCAACATTTCAGTCTTGTAACACGAACAAAAATTTAATAAAACAGTGTTGCTAATCCATAGGCATTTTCTGTTAGGTGGAAAATATCGGGCGACCTTTTATTATGTTTAAAGGGCAGTCAGGGTATTTTCCCGAAAATTACCTGAATTCGCTGACGGAAAATCGGTAAGATAAATAAATATAAAACACAGTATGTATGGATCATGATGTGAAGTGCGGTGATTTGTACTACGTTAAGTGTTCAACATAATTTGATCAGAAATCAGGGATTCTTTCAGTAGCTCAGATAATCATCATATTGTCCAATAAATGGCCTGTCTGTTCTCAATCAGGCAGAGCCGTATGCAAGGCCTGAACACCCAGAGGACCTATCCTCCCTCGGTACGTACCCCGTCTCTTCCTATTCTGTCGCGGCGAATAATGGATGATCTGTTGGCTTATTGCTTGGACACGATCCGCGGTGTCATCCACATATGTGGTCTTGTGATCTTATATATAGAGTGGTTCCAGTAGGGTATTTATTAACACTTATGCTCCAAAGACGGTTGTTATTAGTAAATGCCACGTCAAATTGTGAAGACGATTGTCTCGGATTTAAACAGTGTCCACCCGATACCTTCAATTCTCTTATTCTTACCTAAAGTGTTCAAAGGTTGTGATTATACTGAAGTTGGACTGTACAGATTTGGTGGTAATATAACAACCATTATATTATTTAGTCTAAGATTAATAGAAGAACACCCGGAAATAAAATAAAGGCCATATCTGATTTTTTTCAGGATAGCTTCCTAATATTGTGAAGAACAACATATCACAGGTTCCCCTTTGTGCTATAGTGAGGATAAGGGGTAAATTTAGTTTGTACAGGGGTCAAATTATAATGTTCAAATATCATTTTCTTCAAATTGTATTCCAATGTTTGCGTCATTATTAGGATAAAAGGATATGGCATGAAAGTTCATCTGTATTGGTAAATATATTATGAAATATTAAGCTTGGATATCAATACAAGGGAATATTTACCTCCGAAATTGTCAGCTGTCCATAATACAGCTTTCAGGGCAGTGGGTGGTATGACCCGATACTTTTCAAAATTTTATCAAATTGTAATCGCGTTGTGTAAAGGTAACTATGGTATTGTGTTAAACTTAGAGGCACCCGGTTATTCCTGGCGATTGAGCGCAGATATTAAAGACTAAATGTGAATAATCAGCCTACCTCAACAGATCTCGGCCAAGCGGAGTAATGTGCAGGAGATCCCAATAAGAGGGCGCTTATGACCAATCGTATAAAAAATAGCGCACGCTTTGATGACTACGTAAAGACATTACATTCCCATGCCATTTCCAAATCCTCGCCAATTGATGCGGCGGTTATGTCTTGGACATATTCGTCCCGCCAATTGGTAATGCTTATCTTCGTGGATAGACAATTGCCCGTCCACACAGGGAAGGGAGGAGGCAACCGAACTCTTGGCTCGGAATGTTATGGCCTGCAATGAATGGTATGGCCAACAAATTGAAATTGCAGATCTCAATCCCCGACACTCTGGGACCAGCTGTAGCTCTATGTATATGTTCATGCGCAGCAGATAGTACCACCGGATGACTAGTCACCAGGTGTAATTGAGCAATGGCCTGCTATCCCAAGAGCATGGTGGAACCAGATTACGGTGGTCGTGTAAGTACGTAATACTGTTTCTAAAAAATGAACAAAAAGTTGGCGTAAATTGAAACCGATGTTTGAAAATTTCAATACTGGAAAAATATCGAAAGTCATTGTGGGAAAATGGAGGATGCGGCCGTAGGTGCATTGCGGGTGTTCACTTTTTCCGGGCTGCGAGCACCGACGTACCCAACAAAAACGTTCAATTTTATCGCTAGGTTCTGTAGGTTCAGACCAAATTAAGATACATACTCAAAAACAAAATAATACGTAACGGACCCTCTGTTGCAAAAATCTCCATAGAGCCCTTTCGTTTTCCGGAGAGATTTGAGATTAGTCATTTGAATGCAGCGATATGACGGACTGATAACATTAATCTCTAGCGCAGTACTATTTACCACTAATATCTTTCGCAGTCTGTGACACAGATTGGGACTGCCGAGGACCAGACTCATCAACACCATTGTGTAAACATGTCATTTAGGTCATTGGCCAAGCGAGAAGGATACATACATTACTGAAATGAATAGTAATCGTTGTCGCTTTCCCATCGACAGGCAGATACAATAGACGAAATTTCAACTGCACCACAAATTGGAATCATTAGATAAACTTAATAAAACATTGAAAAAAATAGTACATATTAAAGGGAATAACCTGTGACACATAATTCTTGGAAAACCGAAGCCAAAACGATGATATCGAACCACAAGGGAGACACAGGTGAGCAAAACCTATTTATCTTCTTTGGAGAGATGACCGAGAAAATAAAAAAAGTCTGATCCGCCGCATAACATACTTAAAGAAAAACAAGAGGGAGGGGAGGGAGGAGAGAGGAGAGAAAAAGTAAAAAAACGGGGGTTCAGCCATATCCCTGTTCTATCGGGCCTATCCCAATCTTGTAGATTATAGGTGCCTTTTGGAAGGCCCTAGGAGCGAACACTTTCTTTACATTTTTCCTTTTTTCTATATCACGAATTCAATTGTGTGTATACTGTACAGAACGATTTCGATTACTTTATGTTGTAGTTGTATGCAAAAGGTGTTTTTTGTTTTGGATTTTTTTTTTTTTGTTTGTTGTTGTAATGTGTAACAGAGGGGGATTGGGCCCAATCATGACAGAATATAAGTTACGGTTTGTAGCTTATGTAGCTTTCTCTCTCATTTTATATTGGGATTTTTTACTGGTATGTAACGTCATGTGCAGACAAAAATAAAATAAAATAATAAAAAAACCCATTATAAAACATTTACACTTGGATCGGAACATCTGATCTGAAGTTTCTGTGAGCAAAGTAAAAACTGGCGACAAGTTCAGGTTTATTATATCGGGTAAAGAAATATTTATAACGCTTCGTGAAAGAATCTGTTTGGTTTAACGAGGCTAATTATTTCAAAACGACGAAGGAAAATCCTTTTTTGTAAACACTCAGCCTATGGCAAAGGGTTTTGTTAGAGGACCACAGCACTATCTTCGACCAATCTATGCATACTTTTGAAAGCTTAACGAAAAAAAAACAAACCTTATTCAAACCAATTATGTTGCCGCCTCCTCTTACCTTTTGATATTATTTGTCTCTAGTTTGTTCTTTTCTGATATTGTATCTTATAATGTCGCTTGTTCAATATGGATTTTGCAACACCAACCCCATTCTTTTTTATTTCTACAAATCATACCATTATTGTAGTGTGCGTGATAGAATGCATTGATAGAATTGTATACCGATTTTGATGCATATTCGAAGTTTGTCCAAACCGATCCATAATGCGTTTTCTTTGTAATTACATTCGATTGCATTTCGTTGTACATGGAGTATAAGGTAAATTTCGAAACAAAAAAAAAAAAACAACAATAAATGGAAGTGAAATCCTTGCAGGCCATGTCATTCTTTAAGGTGGGGACCCGATCGAAACTCTGTCCCCATTTAATCCACCCATATTGAAATTTTGGTATCTGAAGAAAGTTCTTTTTTTATTCTTTTCATTATCTCATTAACCCCAATGAAAAATTTAGGTTCCAGGGATAGTGCCCTTTTGATATGAACGTGAATGTCCAAATATGCTCTAACTACACTAAAGATATATAAGCAAAAATTTTGTAATCAAATTATTTTTGTGAGGGCGAAAAATCTTTGAAAAAAAATGACCGTGATCGGGACACCACCTTTAATGACGTTGAAACCTCCAATATTATATGTCCTTTGGTATTCTGTTTCGATCACCTGTAGGAAGAGTTCTGCCTCTGCAATGGCGTTAAGAGCTATTCAGTTTCTTTTCGTGTGAGGGTCTATAAAAAATGTGACCTCGAGCTACTAGAGATAGAATTCTCGACACCCCCATATTCTGAATTGTAGATTGAAGGGGATTAATACGAAGGAAATGTTAATGGGAGAGAGGCGAAAGAAAGAGGAAGGACCAAGTCGTAGACAAATGGCAATACTCTGTTAGTTGCTACTTCTTATTGTCAAATGAAAGTTTGCTTTGTACACATTAATAATTAAATAATCTACTGTAGATAACTAACTGATGCAAGCTAGTTACCCAGATAGATTTGTGTGCAGTCAGGAAAATTGGTGTTTGTATTCACTTTATTATATTTCGCGGATTGCAAAAGAGCAAATTCATTAATAAACACATTCAGAAACATTCTCGCATGGGCAGGAAAAACCTCATCTGTAAAAAAGTTAAATAAAGAATAAAATAACGAATTTTTAAAAAAAAAAACTCCCAAAAATGACAGAAAGAAATGACCCGAATGAAGTGTTTAGCTTCTTTCGCAATGAAGGATGATTCATGGGGTGGTAACTGCATTCTACGTGGTAAGACAACAGTTAAAAGAAGGGGATTATGAAGTACAAACATCCTATGTAAATGATCCAGGTGTGTGTACGTGCTGACGGTAGATTGACGTAGGGTACCTTATTGATTGTATTTAGAATATGGATTTGAAGGGATTCGAAAAACAACATAATAATGTGGGGTTCACTACGTTCAATAGTTGGTCCTTACTTGGGTATTTTGTATTCCGTGCACTTGCCGGCTGTCATATGCGTTTTCCAATCCTTATTTGTGAGCAACATTTGTATCGATTTATCGAAAGCAGCATGTTTTTAACAGAAGACCAAACAGAAAAACTAGATGTGGCACTCATGGTATAGAAGGTGGTCGAATATGTTTATTCGTCTTTTGGGAGTCTATTTTCTTTATTTTCTTGCTCTATGTTATCTATTATGTTGCTCTGTCTCTCTTCCCGCTTTATCTCCAGTATTCTCTATTCCTTTTCAATGCCAAAACTTTTTGGTCGAAGACTTCGCGCGATCGTAAAGCATTAAAGAAGGACATTAATAGCTTTTCACGGGAGTTTTTAATAAAATTTTACACCTCGGATCGTAAGTGGTTGAGATTACGTTCCTAAATTGAAAAAGTTACATTGTTTGTTACACTCTACAACTTACTTAAAACACTCAACCAACGTTGCATGGTTAAAATACGTTTTAGAGCGTATATATGCTGTAACTCTCGTCTACCAAAGGAGGGTGGGTAGTTACCTCCGTTGGACGCAGCTAATGCCCATGTAAAAAGCTTCAGCTAATTATTTTCATATTTCCTTATTTCATTTCTCGCAGTATGATCTAACACACATGTTTATTTAAAAAATGGGTCATTTGCCATTATTTGAAGCTTAAGACCGCATGAAAAACCGAATTCTTACCTTTATGGTAAGAATGGATATTCTCCTTTAAAACAATGTGCTGAATCGGGGACTTCGTGGAAATAATGTGACGACTGTTTATATACGGTGTAGGACTTATTTTATATATAAATGGACCAAAAAGACCCTCCTTCCACAACTCGGTACCGTAGCTAATAACTGGAAATGAAAAATGCGTAAATTACCGATAGGCGGGGTCAGGCCTCGGTAAACCGCCCCCCACCCCCCTGTTTACAAAAGGAAAAGGCTGGTAAGACAACCTTAACCCTCTTATTACAGCCTTTTTTTGTAACCGGTTTACCATAGGGGGGGGGGTGGTACCACCCCCCCCTTCGAGAATTTATAAAGCAACCGATTGCTTATCATTTGATACCACATTTTGGATAGCTATGGTCTCTCCTTTCCATGATCACCAAAATAAGTACCAACATTAACCCTAGTTTAGTGGGCGTCAGAATGACGTCATCAAGTCCGCGAGTCGGCAACATGGATTTTCCACCGAAAATAGGCGGCGAAACGAAAATCCAATTTTCGCGCTAAAAATCGCAGAAATATCGGATTCATGCGGGTTTGGTTTTCAGAACTCTAAAGATGGAATTGGCTAGTTTGACCAGAAGCATTTGAAGTTAATTTAAGAGCTTTTTAAAGCCATTTACTGTGCATATTATTTCAAAACTGCACATATAATCCTGGGTGGAAACCACCCCCCCTACCCTTCGACTTTGAGGAATACCCTAACCCAGGTGGTGAAGGTGCTACCTTCAATTTTTTTTCGTGAAAATGACCGGAAGGATGAGAGGAGAACGATATTACTTAGAAGCTTTTTACGAACGTTTTTAGCATTTTAGCGCACCGAGAGAAGTCACATCAGGGGGGCAAACACCCCACACCCCCCAAAAAAACTAAAAACACCAACCCCACCCCCCCCAAAACCCCCCCCCACCACCCCCCCCACCAACCCCCCACCCCCCCCCCCCCAAATATCCACCCCCCCCCCCACCCCCCCCCCCCTTGGTAAGACGAGGGTTCAAAAACTTATATACATTGACATGTTTCTAGGTTGGGGTTTGTGTGGATTAATAAAAAAAATATTCATGATGTAGATTTAGTATTTCATATTTGTTTTACCACAGTGCATTAACTTCTAAAATCTTGCACAATAAATTGGAAAAAAGATTAACAACCATTTAGAGAAATATTTTGGTCATTTTTGAGCGGTGGTGCCAATGAGGGCGGTCCAGAGACCCTGACGAATATTTCTGGAAAGCGCGATTGCGATTTTTTAAACAAAACCTACGTCAGACGATGCTGATAGAGCAGGAATTAGGATAAATAAACGAGGGGTTAAAAGTGGCATAGAGAGATTTCACAGGAGTCACTTAGAAAATCCTGATTTGACAAGATGTAAAGCTTTCTATCAAGTATCCTGTGGTACAAAAAACTGTGAATGAAATCGTAATTTCCTCATTGGGCAGGAAATGACCTTAAATAAAAGCAAATATTAACCGACTTTTGTTTTCGCCATTATTTAATTAATTTCTTTGATAATTTTATTTAAAACTGTGGCACGGATATTAATGTATAGCTCCCCAAGACTAGAGGACAGGAGAGGGTTTAGCAAAGACGATGCTCTTAAAAATCTCTTTAATATCGCCGGCATACATTATACCATTATACTCCTCGTAAGATGGCGTAGTTGTATATGGTTACATAATTTCGTGCCAAAAAAATTGTGTACTTTGATGCTTTTTGGGCAGAAAGTCCGCTTGAACATTGCAAAGAAAACCATAAGAGTGGTGTGAGACAAGTGTCTGTGAGATCAGTATCTTCGAGACATGCAGACACGTGGTTTTGCTTAGTCATTTTTACCATGTGAATTAAATTAGTCAAATCAGACACAATTTACATTTGCTATTACAAAGTAACAAATAACACGTTTATAACGTAAGTTCTATTTGTATATCGAATAGTTGGATTGCCTTTTCGGGGCCAACCACATTAAAATACTAAGCGATAAAATATTCATTGAGCATTAGCCGATTTACCGTCAGTCACTCTGATAAAATCTAGTTTCAGTATCATTAACATCCCAATCCGATTTGAAATTACAAAAGCTACTTGCACAGTCTATTCAGCTGCTAAGAATAGATTCAAATGCAAATAGGTGTTTTCAAGGTACCTAAAATTTAACATAGTGTCAAATATTTCACGTTTCATATTTTTACTTTTTTGTTCAATGTTGATATCTATTGGTAAAGAGATACACTAAGAACTGTTAATTTTCCCTACCTGAATGTTCTGAAAATTATCCATAGTGGGTCTATGGGGGAAATGGTAACGGTTGTAAGATTAGACACACTGTTTCAACCGTTATGAACTGTGGCTAGAAATGCACCTCTGTTAGAACACTGTGCCATGTAGTACGTACTGAATTGGAGCAATAACCGGTGTGTACTTACAAAAGTATTAACATATTCAAAGTTTGACACAAAATGTTAACCACATTTATGTCAAGTTGAACTGAGCAAATTCCTTACGCAAATAGGAATACTCGGTGACGTTTCCCATTCTTTGGTAGTCCCATATAATTGTTCAGTTTTACAATCAGAACGTTCAAAAATCAGTTAATATTCATATCGCTATTTTTAGAATCAATTCTTGACTACCACATGGTAGTGCGACGGTCGCCGGTTCGAATCCGGCCAAGCGCACATTTTACAGCCTGTCTCAAAAAAAATGGTACAATCAAAAACCGAATTTTTTCAATATTATATCTCAACACAAGTAAGTCGTGTTGTACATCACATTAAAGAGAAAAGACCAGGCTTTCCAGGATTTTTTGTTTCATTTCATTTGCTTGTTTCAATCGAGAGATAACGCCAGTTTACTGTGGAACACAAAAATCGAGTTTGTGCCACTTTCTGGTTGAGTGAAAACGGTGAACGAATTTGTTAAACATAAGTTATTCACACTTGAACAGATATGAAAATCTTTAAAAAGGGATTAACCTCATAAAGAAACTCTAAAAGTTACGTAATGGTGGAAGTTATAATCAGTAAGTTTTGGCTTTAAGATAAAGTGAATAATCGACATACTGTTGTTTGTTAGAAGAGAACCATGAGCGTACAGCCGGCGTACGGCAACCTGGAGGAGAGAGTTTTTATGGTATACTTTTTGAATTATCATGAAACGCAAATTCCTACCAACACTTTGATACTTTGCTTCCAAATTCAAATTTTTATTTACTTCAACAATTAGTAAAAGCACAAAGATATTTTTTAAACCATTTCTTTGCATTTGGAGTGTTTATTTTGGTTGCAATTACATTCATTCTGGCATGATTTTAACCGATATACCAATTTTGTAATAAATTCAAAGTTCCATTTCATTGACGTGCAATAAATATTTGTATTGTTTATTATTTATGAAAAGAAGATATTTATCATTGAACTGATTATGTTGACTATTAAAACCTGTGTCGATAAAACTAGAATTCTTTTGTTTACTTTAATGTGTGTTTTGTTTCTCTTGTCAAGTTGCAATCTTTTATTTTGAGCTTCAAGACAGCATGGCATAACTGGGCGAAGCAAATCTGCCCATGCATAAAAGTGGCACAAAATCGATTTTGGTATATCGCACTAAATTGATTATATCTCTGGATTGACAAAAGCAAATAAGATGAAACAAACACCATTGGAAAGCCCGGTCTTTGTTCTTTAATATTATGCCAAGTAAGAATGACTTATTTTGAAATTTTATATTTAACCAATTTTTTTCTGATTGTACCACTTTTTTGAGACAGGCTGTATTTCCAACACTAACGTGCGCAGGCAATCTTCACGGAAAGATTAATAAATATACATCCTTGTATACCTGGACAACTAAGTAGTTAAAATCTCAGTATTCCTCATTGTTAAAAATTGAATTATGCCGCCTGATAGTGGTTCTCAGATATGATCTAGACAGAGATGGGTACAACGTTCTGGCTGTCTTACTGAATTCCGCAAGGTCCTTTTCTGTGCCTTGTTGCCCCAACAGGCAGACCTAGAGATGTTCCATTGTCTGTGGTACTGTTCCACAACCACAGGTAGTGTCCTGTTCTGCTTTCAGGTAGCCCCACTTAGATCGGCCGATCGTTTGACCCATGAGGAGTCAGCTCTAGGTGGAAGATGCTCACCAGGTTCAATACCAATAGGCTTTGTAACAAAACCCTCTAGATTTTTGTGATATTATGTGTCTGTCGTATATTTGTGTGCATATATCCGGGGCACATTATGCCTTTGGTGTGTTTATGTTTTTGTGTGTTCATATCACATCAACACGCCCAAAATACTTAGCTACACTAGATCATTTTTAAAATACCTACGATAGAACTCAAGAAATTTCGATTTGACCCGAGCATCTCGGTAATGCTTCCCAAAGCCCCAGTGTCTGACAGTCTGCTCGGACAAATTCTGGTCATACTATGTTGCAAATGTCAGTAACTTAATCTATTGCTTTGCAATTGACAAGCTTCACATTAGTTCATTTCCACAATTTTGTCTTTAATTAAAGCAAACTGCTTTTCGGCTTAGCCTTGATAAATAACTAATAAAAGCAAAATGTAAGGACTAAAGGACTAAAGAAAGAATTAAGTTAATATTTATTTATACACCATGATCTCTTTCTATACACGCATCAACGTGTTACCTGATGTTAATTTTGATTCTGCAAGTGGTATGTCAGCGCTTTAACGAGGGCAGGAGTTCACTGAGATGGACAGGTGGTGACTAGCATATATTTTCTGAGTAATTCGGACATCAGAAGTAGAAGCTGTCTTTCATTAAGCCAATTAGTAGTGGCTTGAATAGAGATGAGGGTGGCTTTGGGATCATCTACTCTCTCTCTCTCTCTCTCTCTCTCTCTCTCTCATTATCTTTATCCATTACCTAAAAACTAAGGTAGCACTCTTTTTACTTCTGTATGTTTTTTCGTCTTCTTTCTGCTATATAATTTAAACACCTTACTTATAGTCAGAGGGAATTGTGGGCGCAGGGTGGAAATGGAGTACAGACTTTTTCTATCGACCCTTTTTTGTTTATGAGGACCTATGCCAATAATTGCTGGAGGGTGTGCAAAATTTCGTGCAGTGGCATTTTCTAAAAATCCAATATGGCCGCTACCACTCTCAAATTCATTCAATCAAATGGCCATAATTTTATACTCTATATCCAGGTTTTAAAGCACGGTGAATCTATTGGACGATTTCTTGTTGTGAGTTGATCACAACATTACCATCAAATCCAATATGGCCACCCAGAAACCCAATATGCCCAGAAATCATTCAATTGGCCATACCTCATCAAGTATTGGTGATAGAGGCATAATTATGG
Source organism: Ophioderma brevispina (assembly GCA_023653785.1). Lineage (NCBI taxonomy): Eukaryota > Metazoa > Echinodermata > Ophiuroidea > Amphilepidida > Ophiodermatidae > Ophioderma > Ophioderma brevispina. The sequence continues at coordinate 18,666 of JAMKCH010012351.1, forward strand.
GCTCTATACCCAGTAGGAACTCATATCTGGCATTCCAAGTGTGTTAACATGCTTACCAAGCACAATGGCAGCCAATATGACTGCCTTTTAAGATCTAAAAAAATACAAATTGTCTTATATTCATAATATATTGGCCGCCATTTTGAATTTTAAGCATGTAAAAACAAAAATACCAGGTACGAGTTTGTAATGTTCAAAGACATACATCTCATACTTTAATTTCAACTTTAAAAGTCATTTTGGATGCTATAACTAAATACAATACAGATGTATCGTAATTTATATGTTTTAGAAGAAGGTAAAAAGGTAGCCACACTGGCCTCCATTATAACATTTTCGCATGTTAACGAAACAAAAATGACAGATAAGGATGTCAAATGGTCAAATACTTATCCCATACCTTAATGTACACCTTTATAATGATAATAATTGATGTAACTACATATAATAGAGGTATACTTTTAGTTTTGAATATATTTAAAGGCGGCTATATTGGCTGCCATCTTGAATTTGGAAAATGTCGATTACAGAGAAATGCCAAATAAGGGTTTCTAGTGATCAAATACATATATCTCATAAGTGTAAAGCATAAAGCATACATCAAACCTCTACACTGCAAAATGTGGAGAACACTTGACGTGTCCGGATGTATTTACAATGCATTCTTGTGATATTAAAATATTTCTTACAGAGTGTGTTCAATTGTAATGGATTTTGTACACCTGCAGAACATGTTGAAGGTGTTCAGGATATATTCTATACATCAAAATATATAATGGAGGAGTTAAGATCATTTTAATGATTCCAAGCGAATATTTGACTTTTGAGCAGCCATATTGTATTTTTGTGGCAATGTAATGATAGCATTACATTACTAACACTTCTTCGTGCTTAAAAACACATGAGTACCGCAAACAAAATTGTTTCTATCAGAAATACTTAAGGGATTTTAGTGACTTCGGACATGGAAGCAGCCATATTGGATTTTCAAAAAATGCCACTGCACCAAATTTTGCACACCCTTCAAAAATTATTGGCTGAGGTCCTAATAAAACTAAAATCTACCGTTATAAAAAGTCTGTACTCCATTTCCATCCTTCCGGTTGTGTGCGCAAACTTCCACCTGACTATTACACACAGATGGAAAAACGAGCTACTCTGGGCATCTTTCTTTCGCATGTAAAGACTCTCACAGATGAAATGTAACAATTTGCTGCAGAAGTGCTACGTATTGTGATCGTTGTCCCAGCAATGTGATCCAAACAAATTACAAGGCTTATAGCGCGGGGAATTAAAAAAAAAACTTTCATTGTGTAACATGTGTCCTGTGCCCTGTCATTTGTTTGAACCGATTGCGGGGGCAATTAAATTCACCAAAATGAACAAATGGTCAATATAATGGTGACAAGCAACTATTTAGCCTTGATGTACAAAACGAAAAGTGCATCAAAATTTCTATCGCGAGATGCTCCGTAGGTGGTATGGCTGGTAGTGGTCAAACCAAATTTGAAACTGATGAGCCCGGAGTAAACTGTTTCAAATCTGCTGTCGAAATGCCCCACTTACTTTAAGAAAAATAGCACTATGCCATGTCAATCATGGAATGACATCATTTTCGAACACTTTAAAGCATTTGTTTTCACATACCATACAAGAAAGTAGTGCCACAATCTTTTGAAAGCATACAGCAGGCTAATCAATGGTGTATATCCTATAAATGTTGGCAACATTTTAATTATTCCTTCAATACCAGGAACAAATTTAGGTTATAAATAGTTTAGGGATAACTTTGGGATCACTGGGGTTATTGTTAATTAAACCACTTTGAGGCTTGGAATTGGGTTAGGAGATAATATCCATGCAAACGATTTTATTTTTGTACGCCGAGCGCAACCATGTAGCAAAGATCTCCCAAACAGGGCTCGATTTAGCAAATTCATGTCGGGCCAGTAAGAATTCAACTGAGCTGGATTTTCAGAAATGTATGTTTGGTAGGTTACTGACTGTCCATTGATAAAGTTTTACATCCATGTGAATTATCCTCAAAACGCTTCAGCAATTTATTGAATATTTTCATGCATTTTCGATTTTCCGAAGCTCATCAGTCACCAATTCAGTGCCGACTCCCACTGGCACAACTTCTCTAACACAGGCGGGTGTGGAAGCACAAGTGTATCACTTTTCCTTATCCCTAGATAAGGAAACCTTATCTCCAAATAACACTCCGTTAACTGGAGATAACGCTTCTTTAACTGAAGATAACAAAGCTGAACCCCAAATAACGTGCCCTATCTAGGGTTAACAAAGCTAAACTCCAAATAACGCACCTTATCTTAAGTTAACAAAGCTTATCTCGAGATAACAGAGCTGAACCCCAAATAACCACCCTTATCTGGGGTTAACAAAGCTTATCTCGGGATAAGGTCTCTTATCTCGAGATAAGGCACCCTTATCTCCAGATAAGAAAGCTGAACCACAAATAACGCACCTTATCTGAAGTTAACACTCCTTATCTAGGGTTAGCAAAGCTGCTGAACCCCAAATAACGCGCCTTATCTGGAGATAACAAAGCTTAACTCCAAATAACGGCCCTTATCTAGGGTTAACAAAGCTGAACCCCAAATAACGGTCCTTATATAGAGTTAACAAAGCTTATCTATAGATAACAAAGCTTAACCCCAAATAACGGTCCTTATCTTGAGTTAACACTCCTTATCTGGAGTTAGCAAAGCTGAACCCCTAATAACGTGCCTTATCTTGAGTTAACTGAGCGTTAATTGGAGATAAGGGGCCTTATCCCTAGATAAGGTTTCTTATCTAGAGATAAGCTTTGCGGACAAGATAGCTCAATCAGGTAAGCGCTCGACTCCAGTGTATGCTCATCCATGCTTATAGGCGTGCGTTCGAGCCCTGTGAGATTCAGCTATCTTGTAATTTCCCTGGACAAGAAATTAACCGTCTGGTTGTCCCGATTTACCCATGCGATATTTGGGAAGCTGGTCCCGGCTGCGATGGTTATCTCGATGTATGTTTGCTGATAAGGGAAAGCGCTGATCCCGATCTGCTGCATCCCTTGTAATGATGCGAAATGGTTTATGGTATGGTTGGGCCACAGTGATCAGCGGCCATTTGTGAAAGCGTAGAGGCCAATAGCTCTCTCTCTCTCTCTCTCTCTCTCTCTCTCTCTCTCTCTCTCTATCTATATATATATATATATATATATATATATATATATATATATATATATATATATATATATATATATATATATATATATAATTAACCCCAGATAAGACGCGTTATTTGGCGTTCAACTTTGTTATCTCCAGTTAATGAAGCGTTATCTCCAGTTAACTTAAGTTAAGGCTTCCTTATCTAGGGATAAGAAGAAAGTGATACACTTGTGCTTCCATAGGCGGATGTGTTATTGTCCCTAGGCTATGTGCATGAGTGCTGTTCACGAAAAGTATGATCTCACATTACGAAACATAACAGCGCACATCAAAGATTCAAAAGAGCGCGTATTAGAAGAAACGGACCTAAGGTTATCTTCCAAAGTGACAACTGAATTGCAAATAATTATGTTTTGTATAATGTGAGGAGTAAGTTTTCCACATTTAGTTAACAATTATAATTTTGTACTATATACAAACTACAAATATAAGTGATGGGAAAAAAATGAGTGTAAAGTAAATGCACAAAATTAGACGAAAAAGACACAGATACAGAGGCCGGGGGCACTGATCTGAAATGGCGGTACGGGTATGTGCGTCGTTCAAGACCCCAGTTCGCGCCTCTTCTGCAATTCTTTAGACTCCCTACTTTGCCACAAACCCCACTTTTAGCTCCATAGAGAATATTACCAGTTCGTCAGTTAAACTACCCCTAATTTCGCCTAAAATGCAGTTCCCATTGCATTGCTAAAAACAAAATCAGTTCCGGAGACCAAATTTATTCAAAAATATCAGTAAAGCCCGCAAATGCGGCGCTTTGCGCCACACCCCAACCCTAACCAAAGTTGAGTGCTCCCGAGTTGAGGGCCTATTGTATTTTTTTTTACATTCAGGCCTATTATCAAAGTTTGGCATAAGCAAGAAACTCATGACCGTAAAAGTGTTGGGCCAGTGAGTTCACTGTAGGGCCAGTAGGTTTCCTAGTTCGCTGGCCCGACGGGCCAGTAGAGAAAAAAATGAAATCGACCCTTGCTCCCAAATAATTGCAAATCTGTGAAAACAAGCGAACTTAAATTATTTACCATTGTCCTTACTTTGTCGTGCTTTTATTTGTATTTTGCTTGCGTCAGAACTACCAGCAAATCTGTTGAAATTAAAGGCTGACTCAGAGATTTCCCGAGGAGGGCGCCATCATTTTTCAAACAAAGCGTGTTTTTTGCATAAATATAATGCTTGTCCATATACTATAGAAAATCACAACTTTGTTATAAAATTCCGGATCCGGAAATGTTGTTATACACGGTATCCTATGGCACGTAATACTGTACATAAATGTTTACTGCATGAAAACGAAAGATCTGATTCATCTCAAACTTTGGAATTGAGCATTTTAGGTGATTATCTTTAGTTCTAGTTGACTATTTTTATTTATTACAAAAAAAACAAAAAAAGTTATATTTTGAAATCTCTGAATCAGCCTTTAATGGTGTCCACTCGAATACAACACGTTTTAAAAGTGCTTCATTATGAATTATGAAATTTTATTTAATTCAGCATGCCATTGTAATACGAACGGCAATTGAGTGGTTTATAATAGCCCCCTAGATTAATTACACATTTTTTCCGTGTTACCCATAAAACAACCTACATGTCAGCTTTTATATGAAACAGGCTAGGCAAAGAACTTTGTAGATGAGATTGGAAAAGTTTTATAACGATACCAATGATATCAGGATCAGGTATAGTGCCCTTTTATTTTGTTGGTTTGTCATTTGATCATAGTAACGGAAGGTTATGACATATCAAATGGGTCAATTTACTCCTTTGCAACTAGTATGTTTGGCCACAAAAATGTAGCTTTTACGGCCGTACCGTTCTTATCCTGAATATGTCATTACGTATCTTTCTACGCATTGCAAGTTGGTGCACGCTTACTGCCCGTTGTGCTAGTTCTTTAAGTGGTGTTTCATAAGGGCATGAGTTCAACAAAGTGGACATTCGCCAAATGAAGAATTGAAGCAGAAATTATTCAGCCACAAACATGTCTAGTTTAAGAATTTAACGAAGCGTGCAACTGATGATAAGTGACGCTTATTGCATCAGCTAGCTTAACCAGTACACAGAAGACTAAGAGATATATATGGCCAAATGAAATCTTTCAGTTAGTATTTTCGCCCACAATATTAATATCGCATTATATGGTTATCCAAATTTCTTTAAAAAAATGATGCTGAAATATTCGTGTTGCATCCCAATTGTAAACAACCATGGCATGGTGGAACACAAGTGCCTTTTGGTAAGTGTGTAGAATTTCAATAGTGTGGGAATCAGAAGATGAGCGCACATTATGGAAGAATATTAACAGGTGTCTACATGTGAGATTAAAGAGATTACAAACATGACTAATCTGGTTTCCCCCTATTTTGAGCTATTATTGCAATTTAACACTGACGTGGATTGGAGCTCTAGGAGCCCATAAAAATTTGCGGTATTTCGCGCTAAAAGGTATTTGTTGTGAAAAAAATACAAATCCATTGTACCAGTAGCTAATACTTATGAAAAGAGTCTCCGGAGCTCCCCCTCCACTAACGGAGTGCACATTAAAAATAATTTTCCACATACATGTGCCATTTGACCTATGGTGGCTAAACGCGTATGTGGACTCATGTTACTATTATATACAAATAATAATCAATTAACGTTTCTTTTACCAGTTATATGCTGACATGTAATTTGATTCGTAATTAATTCCCTGTACAAATAAATGGGAAAATCCATGGTTTGGAAAATGTACTGCGAAAAATGCTAGACTGTATCAAACACCCAATTTATTGCTATATTTAACTAACTTGGTCTATCCTCAACTCACAAAAGCCATTACGTAACATTTTAGTACACCATGGTGAAGAAAATGGTGAAACAAAATGGCTGCTTTTCGGCAGGCGTGGAAATCATTGTTTTGCCCCTAATTTCTAAATCGATCAATACATTTTCTTTCACTAATACGTCACACTAAAGCGTTAATGATAAGAAGAAGGGAATATACACAAAACAGAAAATACAAACACATTTGATGGCAAATTGTAACAAACACGACGTGAAACCTTAAATCATGTACCATCAAGGTGGTATCAACTGTACATTTTGTGGGAGTTTGATGGAATTATCTACCTTTAGTATTTTCCTCATCTGATACTGCAAATACACATTTGCATTTTGATTAGGTTTTCCGAGAATGTAAGGAAATATGTTCGATGTCAGACAAACTTATTCTCTTAAGGACTATGATTTGATTATTTTGTTTACATTTTTCCACTGGAAGGGATGGGAATCAGTGATAATATACATATACGTTAATTAGACACATGAACTTAGGGCTTATAAGGTCCTTCAGCGATTATTTTAACAATACAAGTTTACATTTTATGTACGATAAATTGTGTTCTTACGATTTTCTATTGTTGAATTCTAAACAGTACGTGATAATTCTATCAATCAGTTGTGATTAACATTTCAGGATTTGAAGTACGAAACATTTTCAGTAATTTTGTTTTCTCTTTATGCGAGTAGTAAACTTAAGTTAAGCACACTCCCTTCAAACGTAGCGTTTGCAAGAGAGTAGCATGTATAGCCGTAATATGTTGAACGATAAACACAGCTAAACTAAAACGGCTTTAGACAAAAAATTAAAAACAAAAAGCAACATTTTGCATTTGTTTTATAGGAACATTGGTACATTTTGCAATAGGGTGCCCTCAATTGTTGTCAAAACTGAGGATTTTCATGTATTCAAATGAATGAGCCTAAGCCGTTTACTATGTGTGTAAATCACGTAATTTTATAATCAAACAACTCCGGAGTGGTTTTATTCTAATTTCTTAATAGGTTGCACAAATTAAACACAAGAAAGCACACATCAGACTCGTCCTTGACCGTATTTATGTTATCATTGCCTAAAGGATCTTGCTTTACTTGTGATATGTAAAACGAAGATATTGTGACTGAAAATGAAGGGAAAGGTTGGATACTACCATCTGATTTCGACTTGTCAGTGCTCAATGAAAGTCCCAACATACCACACATGTTAGCTATTTTGAGGCATTTCGCAATTATGCTTTTATTGTGAACTTTTGTGGAAAAAAGGGGGTGGTAACCACATCCGCTAGCCGGAAGAGGGTTATACCATGAAATTTAGAGAAAGTGACCTTACCTTCTTTAATTGGTTTCCACACCCAACTGATTAAGTAAGGGAAAGTAAAGGTAAGTAAATAAATCAAATAAAATGGTATAAAATAAAATAAAATTAAATTAAAAGTAAATAATTAACGACGTTTTGAGATTATAACCCCGACGTACACTAAGCACGTGGAATGCAATGATATGAGAATGGCAAAATAAATAATAAATAAATCGAATAAAACACAATTTCGTTTAGAAAACAGATACTGCAGCTGCTTCCAAGAAACATTTCACATTTCAAAGCATCTCCAGTCTTGTATTTAATTTTACAAATTTTAATTCAACGTTTTATTTTTCTGCACGAAGTTTGGCCGAAGTTGATACTGAAAGTTCGACCAGGAATTTTGAAAACATACCTTTGTCTTATTATGTTACTTTCAAATCGGTAAAATTTCCGTGTTATGCACATTTCAATAACAAAGCACGTATTGTGTCGTGATATGCTGCAGTGAAATAGCTCAATGTATGCCAAAGGGTGTCGGATGCAGCGTTGCAAGAGTTCCATAATGGAAATGACAGAATGCATTCACCAGAGTTGTTGCGTAAGTGGCAAAACTTTGGATTGGGACATGTTTAATAACTTACCTCATTGAAGGTGAATTTTATTTAAGTTACATTGTGATGCTAATCATTTTTAGTATTTAACAAAGGATGTAAAAAAGCGAAGCAAACAGATTTGTATTTTTTTGGCAAATAAGAGGGGGTGTTTTAGTGCAGTGTGTTTTAATTAAGCCATCTTTCTTCGTAATTAATTGTTAATCTATTTATCAGGAAAGAACATCGACCAATTTACGCACTCTACGTCTTTCACACATAGTGAACTTGATAGAAAGTGGCCCTAGAGATGGGGAGGTTGCGTAACCTGACCAATCTGACACACTTATGAATTTGGAAACCTTAACGGAATAAACCTGTGCTTTATTCCGTGAAGGGTTTCATAAGTGTGTCAGAAAAAGTGTCAGATGGCTTAGGTTACGGAAACTCCCCTTGAGATGACCTTATACGCTAAGTAATAACAACATGGAAATCTTCAGCTCTCACACAAATCTTCTTTCATTGTTAACATGTGTTGAAAGGGAGGAAATAAATGGTTCATTCTTCATGTAAGGCATCATGGAATTAGCCTAGCATGAAATCTTCTATAAGAGGATCAAAGGATTACAAGAATTACACAGCTTTATTCGGTAAGAGCGTCTTTACTCTAGTCTAACTCATGGATATCTTACACCAAGGACACACCAAATAAATACCAAGACGATCAATTACTGTTGCCTCATTGAAGCATTGGAATCCAATGTAACGTACGTTTGGCTGCAAATTGAAATGCGATTTACTTTACCAGAATTCAGTGATTTCCCTATGCATGTGCATTATTGTGCGAATGACCTAAGCCAGTGAATCCATTTTGAACGTTAACGTCTTTTACTGATTAAGAAAGGTGGTTGTAAACTGTCATGATCATTTTTCGAAGTATCAAAGACACTTAGCATCCCCATAACAATATCATGTGTTTAATAACTCCCAGAGATTAATGCCAATATATGCAGAATAATATTTATTCATTAAAAATTATTGTTTTTCAAGGTGCGTTTTTTTTTCAACACCGTTCGTACAAAAAAGAAACCAGGTTTTACTATGCAAATACCTATATACAATTAAAGTTAAAATAAATGCCAAACCTAATTTGCATTCTGATTAAATATAATTTCTAGGTCTTCTTCTGTTATATGAGGATGGCGCAACAGAGCTGCTTTTTTTTTAATTTTGCTCCATTTTGTTAACTCAAATATGATTCAGAAATTTGATTTTTTGTTATTATTTCTCCCATACCCATTTTTAGAATTTTTTTCAAAATTTCAGCACTTTATATCCCCAAATTAAGAAATTGAATCTGTTACGCCATTTTGTGGATATAGATTTAAATATATATATTGAAAAATACAATTAATGTTATTTAGATATTGTAAAATACCGTAACCAAATACCTGAAAACCACCCAACGTAGCCGCCATTTATTAACCAAATGAGATGACCTTTGACTTTTTTCTTTTAAATTATCCTGTCACATGTACTATTTTACTAAAATATGAATTTTGGTGTATGTTAAATAATTATTAATTTTTATTTGCAAGGTCGCCCATGGGACCCCCTAAGGAAACCCCTTTTCCGGGGAAATTTTTGGACGAAATTTATACCACATGTGGAGAGTCATAAGACAACCCCAAATCAGCAATAAAAATGAAATTTGTTATTTGGGCGGCATATTAGGGACAAAACATTGTTTTCAAAACACGCAAAAAATGGGTACAAAGACGGAAAATTCAAATGAGATTTGCGCTTACATCAAACTTTTTGAAAACTTATTTGTTGTTGATATCTACTCTAGAAGACCCAAATAACATATATTTAACACAAAACTTGCAGTTTTGGGGAATCCTGTATTTTTTACGGGGGTTGCAAAATACACGTCATTTTCCCATAGACTTTGTACAGTAACGGTTTAGCAACGTCCACAATGAAATTGTTTGTTTTCAGCATATAAAGGGTTAATTATTTTTACTGTTACTAATAATTGTTTACTTATATGTATGTGTGAACAAATATCAGCAAAAACAAAATTTGGGTTGGTTCTTTGATTTTTATAAATATTCTCAGATGACTTCCGTTAGTGCCCGGGGGGGGGTCCATGGGACCCTCCCTAATTAACTCATTAACGGCTTGGGCGATTTTAATTATTTTGGTATGAAAAGAAGCGCATTTAAAAGTCAGACAATTACAAAAAAAATCGGCTCAAAAATCCCACGTGCAAAGCGGCCAGCGCGAAAACAAATTTGGAAGGTCTCTAGGAACCCCCTCCCCCGGTCACTTAAGTGTTAATACACGGATTGATATTTATATATTTTGCTACCACATCAATTAAAAAGCTGTCATCTGCTGTCGTATTTGAAACCTAAAATGCTATTTTTGCATCTCGGCCTGTTGCACTGCAGAGTATTATGTCGTTGAGGGACCTATAGAATCATGTCGTCTTGAACTGCTTGACAACACTATCTTCATTAACGGCTTCAAAGGGAGATTAATTAGTTAAGACAATTCCCAGGGAATCGTTATCGCGGAACTTTAAAGGTACACGGTACCGCTGTGAAAGCGTATCATGGATGACTTGCAAAGCTTTTTTTTTTTATTTCTGAACTTTTTAAAGTCATCCCAACAGAGTAGCCACTCTAAAACAGTGAGAAACTGCCCTTTTGAAGCTCATGTGGCACGCATAGCATTTGAATCCTGTACATGAGGCTGAGCCCTTAAAATCTATAGTAAGGAGGATGGTCATTATCAAACTCCATTTCCTGGTAATTCTTAAAACACATAGCTTCACTTAAAATTTTCAAACAGCCCAACCCAATAATGTATCATAATGCCCTTTTGATATCGTGAGCGCAAAATTATAACAATAATGCTAATATCTGAAGATTAGCTTCACCTATTATGATCATTCCCATATTGTGGCTATTTACTTGGGAAGCTCACAATCACTGGAAACGTAAACATTCTGGGGTATGCAAAGGCTGACTTAAACAAAGTATATGATACCCATAAGAAAGCTTAAAGGTGCAACGAGAGATTTCCCATATCACATGTCCCTAAAACATCGAAAGTTCTGATTTGTTGCCCTGATATAACGCTTTCCATCAAAAATATCCCCATCTGAAAGGATTAAGCTTAGAAATGTTTCTTTGGTGCAAATTTCTAATTTCGAATAGGAGCAAATACGACATTCGTCCTATGTTTTGTTATAAAATATAAGCAAATCAAAAACACTTGTTTTCTCTCTTTTAAGACATTTCTGTAGCGAAATACAAGTTACGAAATCTATCAAGTGTCTAATCTAGGCCTAGGCCTATATGACATTACTATTAAGATGTTATACATTTTGCGCAGTGGGATTTTTAAACAAACTTTTTAAAATAATAGCGTATTAAAAAACAACAGTGTACTTCTGTGCGGAACTTGCTTGGGAAGTTTCGTTTCGCCTCATGTATTACGCAAACTGTGATAAGGCAAAATGATGTGAGCTTGAAATGGGATACAGGTAAGTGAGTGAATTTTAGGTCTAAAGAATTTTGAACGAATCAAGCAAACCAATACACCAGGCTGAAAAAGCTAAATACCAATAACGTTTTCAAGAATCATCTTATAAATAAATACCACGGTTAGTTTTCTCTAAAGATAAACATGATGTCTGTGCTTTAGCTTTATCATGTATGCATTGCAGCTTGCTTCTCTTTTTTCAAGGTTACCGACGTTAGATGTTTCGCCAGTTTCCCCCTGAAGGCAGTAGGGTATTGTGTGTACTTGACACGATTCTCTGCTATTTCAAATAACACTATCAGTTGTCTTTATACATGAGGTTTAGCCTATAATATATCGAATGGAAGGAAAGCGGCTCCTAGAGTAATGACCTTAACTGAGTTGTTTGGAACAATAACAGTTCGAGTTGTTACTCTCAATTTTCTGGTATTAAAACATACAAGTCATAGTGTTTGTCAGTTAGAAGGGGCTAACTTTTTTGTGATATTCCCGCGGAGCTCCTACACCTCAATGAGACTTACGACTTTTTTTCTTTAAAAGACACCGACATACAAATTGGGTAATGCTGGATTACACCAGAAATAATAACCGCAAGATGGGTAAATCAATTTGGAGAAATCATGGAAGTGTTATGAAATTAAGAACACGTAATGCCATATCTCTTACACGAATCATATCGAAACCTTGAGAGAGAATATGTGGTATAACCACAAGCACTTCAATTTCCGACTTCCCTGTCTCGAAGGAAAATTTCCTCTTCACCCACGGGACAAAAAAAACCCTTTGGCATCTAACTATTTTAAAAATTCACAGATTTTCGCTCAGTTTTGACTAAGGTGAAGGAAATTAAAGGTATTGCTATGTAATTTTCCATCTGAGTAGCCTTAACACTTAACACACTTTTGGATGAACTGATACTTCACCGTTTTGACAAGCACCGTTTACCCTTGCTTATTTCACTAAATCATACCTCAAAATAGTCCTCTTTGGGTAAAAACAATTGACCCGATTTTGAGTGCTAAATAAGTTTTATTTGCAAGCAGTGTCTTGTAGCATAGTCAGAAATAAAGCGGGTATGCCGTTTCAATTTGGCGAGGGGTTCAAGTTTCAGCAGACCGCCGGGGCATTACATAAAATAGCGTCAATACTTGACTAAGCCCTGGCGGTGATGTTTGTCCAATTATCGATGACTCTGTTCCCATTACAACATTATAAGACTGGGACAACCTCGGGCCAAGTTTGAACGCGTATGCTGAAATTGTCGATTAGCTTTATTTTATAGTCAACGTTTTCTGAAAACACAAAGTAACGTTTGAAACATGAGCGGTAGAGTGTTAGAGTAGATATCCTTTGAGGATTTCGTTTAAAAAACAAACAAAATCATGCATAATCTTTTTCCAAATTCGAAAACAATATTTTTCCCGCATTTTTTATATTACTTTGTAGAATTAAAACTCGCCTATTTTCATTGTCTTATGACCCTTTATATATGATATCAATTTCATTGAGAAATTCCTATTGAAACATGGTTAACGGAGTGCGGGTCATACGGACCCCTTCTCTATAAACCCATAAACGGAAGGAGGAGGACTTTGTCCATTTAAGTGTTAACTTGTCCATAGGCCTTATTGCTAATCTTTTGATTATCGTATTCTGATGCATTGAGAGACGAAAAAGGGGCAGATTTTTTTTTATTTTCCCATCCCACAATGCATCAGGATACTATAATCGATGGATCAATAATAAGGATTATGATATGCGCATATTTGAACTATATCCAGCAAAAATATAAAAAGAAGCGAAATAAAGAGGAGGAAGAAAAAGAAGAAATTCGTTAAGAAGAAGGACAGAGAAGGAAGAGGGAGAAGGAAGTCGAAGTATGAAGTAAAAGAAGACAGAGGGAAACGAGGAGAAAAGAAGAAGAACACTGTACTAATATAAAATAGACATGAAAGCTTCATCTATGGATGTTAACAACCTTAACGCATCTTAAGTAGTAGGTAAACAGGTCAGATTTACAAAAGGGAATATTCAAAAGGCTTACCTCCATTGACAATTTCGTATTACATTCCATTCTATAAAACTTGATACCTTATTTCCCTTTGCAAATTTGTATTTACTACAATGTACTCTAGTGGATAAAAAGCACGGTTTGTGGACGTTTCCTTTGTACCATCTTCCATAGTTCTTGACACACTGTTAAAAAAACTGTTGAGTCCCTTTTTACAGTTTTTTCACGTTTCGAGTCCCGGCTGACAGCCAAAACGACGTTTTTTGAGAACATTTTAACTCTCGTCTACCTGAGCCATTTATTGTAAAAAAACTCCCGAACGGGGTGATTTTCGTTACTGAACATCCGATTCCTGTAAATTTGGTACCAAAGGGTAGCTTAGAGGTTTTTTTTTTATTTCCATTGTTACCAAAATAAGTACCAACATCCCCATTATGACATCACTGTGACGTCATATGTTGAGGAAAGTACGAAAATACTGAATATAGGGTGGAAAATTGATATTTCGCAATTTTAGCGACTCAAACACCTTTTTATTATAGCACTAGTCATTTCCCATCAAGTAGAGTAAAAAAAAAACGCATGAAAATCTGATTTTGGCGAAAAATTGAATTTTCCCCTATTCTACATTGTGTGTCTATGGAAATTGGCAGTTTTGCTGACACGCGAACTTTATGACGTCATTGTGATGTATGCTAGGCATGTTGGTATTCAAGTGTCTGTAATATTCATGGGTTGTGCTAGGCATGTTTGTACTTCTCTCCCGAAAGGGGGTGGGTGGTTGCCACCCCTCTATCCATCACTTTGGGATCACCCTGTATCTTACCGATACCCCGGTGGATGTTCGTTTTTGGATGAAAAGGATCGGAAAATGTCAATTGACAACTACATTAAATCATTTGGCATGCCCCCCCCTCCGTAAACGAGGGTTAACAGTACATGCTGTTGTTTTGTTTGCTTGTTTGTTTTTATTATTTGTTTCTGTTGTTACTCTGGGTCGGTGCACATTGGCCCTAGATCTATCAAGAATTACAACACCACCTAATCCAACATTAAATCAAATAGTTTCTCCTTTTCCGTCCTCTTTGCCGTTGTTGATGTTGTTTGCTGCTTTTGTTGTGGTTATCTTTGTTCTGTTTGAGAAATGTATTGTAGCACTTTATTTTGGTTTTGGCTCACCCTAACTATAAAGATTGTTATACGAAAATCCATTGCTTCCTTAGGAAAGCGTTGTTAACATAATTTCTATTTGGTATAATGTTCCTACGAACACTTCAGTCACGAACCAACTCCACTGGGTACATTAGTCTAATTTGATACCGATTTGGTTAGTAGACGCTTTAAGGCTTATTATGATATCATTCGATAATTAAGACTGATGCCATTAATAATAACAATCGTCAGTACCGAGTGCTTATACATCTACCACAGGAATGTCTGTATTAAGGAGAGTTACGTGCCATCTCTTAAATTAACGGAATTTCGTCCAAATCATACAACAAAGACTAGGTTGGTAGAATTAGTAGACGTGCTAGACTCCAATCTTGTTTCCCGCACTGTTTAGGCGCCAGTGTACATGGTAATGAACGATTTTAACGATCCATGTCTTTCTTGTCTGATGCCTTTAGCACTCTATGACTCTAACGCACCTTGTCAACGGAAAGATTAATTTATATCATAAACAATATTAAGTATGCAGGCTAGTACTCTGTAGACTACTTTGGTTAAAGCAAACCAACCAGTGTGGGATAATCAAACATTCCAAAGTTTAGCTGCTGTACTTAGACTTGGGTAAGAAATATCAACATACCAAACTCTACATTTATCAGAGCACTTGGATGCGTACTTTGAGGTGAGCAATATCAACATACCAAAATCTACAATTATCTGAGCGCTTGGCTACGTACTTTGATGTGAGCAATATCAACATACCAAAATCTACAATTATCAGAGGGCTTGGCTACGTACTTTGAGTTGAGCAATATCAACATACCAAACTCTACAATTATCAGAGCGCTTGGCTACGTACTTTGAGGTGAGCAATGTCAACATACCAAAACCTACAATTATCAGAGCGCTTGGCTACGTACTTTGAGTTGAGCAATATCAACATACCAAAATCTACAATTATCTGAGCGCTTGGCTACGTACTTTGACGTGAGCAATATCAATATACCAAAATCTACAATTATCTGAGCGTTTGGCTACGTACTTTGACGTGAGCAATATCAACATACCAAACTCTACAATTATCAGAGCGCTTGGCTACGTACTTTGAGGTAAGCAATGTCAACATACCAAAATCTACAATTATCTGAGCGCTTGGCTACGTACTTTGAGGTGAGCAATATCAACATACCAAAATCTACAATTATCAGAGCGCTTAGCTACGTACTTCGACGTGAGCAATGTCAACGTACCAAAATCTACAATAATCCAGAGCGTTTGTCTCTGTACTTAGATCGGGTAAGTAGTGTCAACGTACCAAAATCTACAATCATCCAGAGCGCTTGTCTATGTATTTCAACGTGAGTAAGCAATATCAACATACCAAAATCTACGAATACCCAGAGCGCTTGTCTCCGTACTTAGACGGGAGTAAGCAACATCAACATACCAAATTCAACAATAATCCAGAGCATTTGTCTAAGTACTTAGACTTGTGTAAGCAATATTAACATACCAATATCTACAATTATTCAGAGCGCTTGCCTTTGAACTTACACGCGAGTAAGCATTATCTACGTACAAAAATCTACAATTACCAGAGCGCTTGTCTACGTACTTAGACGTATGCAATATCACCATACCAAAATCTATAATTATCCAAGGAGCTTGTCTAAGTACTTAGACTTTGGTAAGCAATAGTAACATACCAATATCTACAATAGACCGTATTCAATAGTCAGCCATGTTGGTGGACATGATAGACGCATTCCAGTACTACAATACATTCACCTGTCAACGATCCCTGTGCAATCGCTAAACATGGATCGATTGACAGCTTAATGTATTGTAGTCCTGGAATGTATGCATCTTGTCCACCAACATGTCTAGTGGCTGACGTCATATGGAATATGGTCCATAATCCAGGCCGCTGTTCTTTATCAAGGATAAAATACACGATAACATAATAATTCTAGTAATTACAGGTAATTGCTTCAAAGATCATGAATAAGAGATATTGAGAGAGATATAAGAGACACAAAAAGTAGCAAGGCACAGACAGAACTGTGATCAAATAAAATATATCCTTAAGGTACATTTTGATAACGTAAGTGTTAGGAATTTTATGAATGGTCCGATTAAAATCAATTTAGGAAGTTAAGGTACAGTCCAGCCCCATCACTAGGTCGAAAAACGGGGAAGTACATTTTCCACAGCGGAGGTTTTTGTTTTGTTTTGTTTTTTGTAGGAAATTGGTAAATGGATTTCTTAAAACGTCACTCATCTTGTTTTTATGTACACCTAAATATCAAAATACAAAAAGAGAAGAAGTAAAAACGAAAAGACAAACACATTTGATGGAACATTGTACCAAACAGACGCGACACCTTAAGATCATGCTCCACTGCCTACAATCGTAGGCGATATCAATTTCAATATTTTTGGGATGTTTTTGATTGAATTATCTACCCTTAGGATAACTCAGCTGATACTTCAAATAACAATTTAGCATTTTGATTAGTTGTTCCGAGAAAGGACAGGGTGCATGTTCGATTTCTTTGGCAAATTTATAATTCTTTAAAGACTATGATTTGAATAGATTTTCAATCTTTCCGTGGGAAGAGAAGGGGATCAGAGATTAAAAATGTACGTGCTCAGGCACATAACTTAGGCTTACCCGTTCCTGTCTTTTCTAGTTATTTTTGTCATGCATAAATACTTAAAAATAAGCTTTGATTTTAATGTAAAAATGATTTGTTATTTTCTCGAAATATGTTAAACACGAGTGATCACGTTAAATCAATCAGCATTTGCCGTAACTTGCTATATTGAAAGTGGCTGGCCGCCGCCGCATCGATCGTCTGACAAAGGTAAGTTATTGGAGAGCACCACCGACAATGGTATCGCAGGTCCACTATTATGACAAAATTAAGAGAACAAATTGAATACTCCATACAATTGGTTGTTTTGCAGTAAGCAAATATATATATATATATTCCCTAAATATACCCGGACATAATAACTTAGCGATTTAGCTTGGATTTGTCTTCTTTACGGACACGTATAGACATCCTAACATACCTAGGAGTATAGTAAGAGTAAAACTTGATGTGTTTAATTTGGGTGTCGGTCTTTCCCCTCCCCTATAAAGAAGGCTGACCTCAGAGATTTCGTAAATTATTTTTGTGTGTAGGTAATTAAAATAATCTCTAGCAATTTAGTACCCTAAAATGCTTAATTCCAAAATTAGAGGTGAATCGGATTGGTTTGTTTTCCATGCAGAAAAAAATTTATGCACAGTGGCCAGTGTAACATAGGATCCTGTGTACAACAAAAATTCCGGATCCGAATTTTTATAACAAAGTGGTGTTTTTTTTAATTTTTTAGTTTTCTTTATTCACATAAACAAACAAGACTAATTTGTGTATATGGACAAGCATTATGTATCTGCAAAACCACGATTTGTTTAAAATTGAGTGCGCCCTCACAGAATTCTGATCAGGCTTGAGGCATAGTAAGGGTAAAACTTTATGTTTTAGTTTGGAGCTTACTGCAAAACACAATTGTATGGGATAGTCATATTTGTTCTCTAATTTTTGGTCATAAAGTGGACCTGCGATACCATTGTCGGTGTGCTCTCAAATAACTTACCCTCGTCAGACGATGGCGGGCGGCGGCCAAGCCCCTTTCAATACAAGTTCGGCGAACCCGAAAAGTATGTACCCACGGTGGAGTCTGTGTCACAGACTGCGAAAGATATTATCTGATTGGTACGGTGAGAAATTAACGTTTCAGTCCCCCATAGATAATGGTGTATAATATAGAAACTGAATATCAAATATCTCCGGGGAAAAAGGGGTTCTTGATGCTTTTTGCATCCGAGGGTCGTTTACTTGTTTTTGTTTTGATATGTAGGTAATTGGGTCATACCTATTGAACATAGCGAGAACATTGAACGTTTTTATACGGTTCCTATCGGTGGCTCGCAGACACGGAAAATTGAAACACGCAATCGCTACGGGTCGCATCCATTTTTCTAACAATGCCGTTCGATATTTTTTCCATTCTGCAGACGCCAATTTTTTTCTTCCATTTAGTACCAGGATTACGTACCTACCGGACCGCCATAATAGCAGTCACCTAAATGATTATAGCAAGACAGAAAAAATAGGGGTGATAACTACTCTCGCTTTTAGTAGGACGAGGGAAAAACTATTACGCATCAAGTAACGCGACCATTTCCTCGACAGATGCGAAGGATAATAACTCACATTTGACAAAGGTCTATGACCGAAAAAACTTGAGTATGTATTTTTGTGTGTTCCAGTCATAATCAGTTAGTCCTTACTTATAGGTATATGAACTGAGTCAAGTACGAGTGCAATTATATAAATTGGCAAAAAATAAAACACCATTGTCTTCACCTCAACAATGTGCTTCCGTTAAGGAAACAGCTACTGCAGCTGACTTCCAGGAAAAATATATTTACTTGTAGTATTTTTCCGAGTTATAATTTCAGTAGTATTAATTCAACGTTTTTAAAAATTTTTCTATCCGAAAGATACTAGCGTTTTTATCATCGAAATTGATACTAGGATTTTTAACACACTTTCCTCTTCTTGCATTACTTTAAAATCGGCAGCATTTCCGTGCGTCGATTTCAATAACAAAGCAAAAAAACGTGTTGTGTCACGACATGCTGCAGTGGAATAGCTCAAAGGATGCCAGAAGGTTTGTCGGATGCAGTGATGCAGCGGTCCAAAAATGGAAATGACAGAATGCATTCGCCAGAGTTGTTGGCGTAAGTGGTTTTAAACTTTAATTGAGACATGTGTACTAACTTCAATAAAAGATGAAAATATTATTCAAAATTGCTTTTGGATGCTATCCATTTCTAGTATTTAACAAAGGAGGTAAGACGACAACCAAGCATTTTTTCGTCAATATGTTAGGAAATAAGCAAAGCAATACAAGACACGAAACATTTAATAACAATAACACCTGTAATACGCACCTTATAAAGAAACACAGCGACCAGTTCTCTCTAACTTCTAAAAACGACGTCTATTCTTTGCCTCATTCATTGATGACTGCCTCTCTGTTTTAAGGTACGTATTGCATTTAGTAGAAGGATAAAGGGCTCAGAGTAATGACCTTAACTAAGTAAAGTACATCGAGGATACAGGAGAGAAGGAGGCCCTGCTATATATTCATAATAGTTATATTTCACATCAATTTTGAGTTGGTGTTTGACAACTACTTTATCATGTACGCAAGGTGTGTTTGATCCCAAAATACAATTGTATCAAGAAAAAATGAGAAAAGGTGAAAAGTTGAGAAAACTTCAGGGGCATGCTCTCTTGGAAAAAGCAAAGCTTAGAGCATTGCCTCCATGTCAATGACCATTGATTACTATATGAAAGAAAACAGGAAGATGGTGCATAGCTGCCCTTTGTCATGGGAGTTGTAAAGTTGACGGCCTATAGATTCACCTTTTGTCCTTCATAGCTACAAAGAGGCTACACAGGCAGCCCTTTATAACATACCCCAAATTACCTAATACTTATGCCTGCTAAGATTTGGAAGCTTGTGGATTATATAACGTCTTCACACCAAGCAGACTATGGAATACAACACAATAGCCCCTGACTATGTGCTATTTATAGTCGTGTCCACACGTGTCAGTTATTACGGTAAAGTCGTGTCCAAAGGGGTGGGGGAAACGCATTCAAAACCAGACGTCCGTGCTGGGCGCGACATTTGAATTATTAACGGAATAATATCAGTTTGGGTGCTCGTATACAACATAATGTCAATTCGATACAACAATCCGCCAAAATATAAGTTGTTGGATTGCTGGGTCTGCTATTGGGTCGGTTAAATTTTGTCCCTACCCTATGGCCACGCAACGAAATGAATGACACATCATCGCTCTTGATTTACAAATTAAAACCGCTCAGATAATAATCTTTCCCCTTTCACCTAAGCGCGCATTGATTGAGAAAAAAGAGTATATGCGCACAATGATCCAGGAACACTATTATTACACCTGGCCACCCCTAACACGTACATTAATTTGTATCAACTACGATTAGTTATATTGCAAGCGGCACAACAGTTATGTGGAAGAAGCGGAGGCAGCATGCATTGCTTTCTATTGTTGGTACCTCTAGGTTTTTTGTGGTCGGCAAAACATGCGAGACAGTGTATTTCTAAAGATTCGTAACGTTTGGGCCTCTCTATCTATAGTCGTGTTCCACACGGGTAGGTATTAAGTTAAGACCGGTATTAACTTTAAGTCCGACGATTAAACAAACACATCCACAATTCCCCTCGCCGCCCTATTGTACCCTATTTTAATCGTCCTCCACATGCGGTCGAACATAAATCACTTAATACCGGACCTAAATTGATCGGTTTTAGTGTTGGATATAAATTTTCCTGTTGAACGGCGCGTCCGGGGGTTAACCCTATCGGACCTAACTTGGCTTAAAGTCCGACGATTTAAATGCCGAAGAAGAGCAGGGTAGTCCACGGTCGTAACTTTTTAAATACGGTAAATTAGTAAAGCAACGTGTTGACATGCCACGGAGCTCTTGTCCCTGACTACCTTTTGTTTTGAGCGTAATAACACTTTCCGGGTCAAAGTCAATCACATTTGCGTTCAAACTCCAACATAACCTTATCGTTCATACGACACTGCTTTTGTGTTCGTAGAATCAGGTCTATCCAGCGAATAACAATAGAAAGCGTTCCCCTGCCAATTGGAGCGATAAAGAGGTTCGTAAAGCTCTCCTCAAAATCTGGAGATAGTCCGATATTACAGAGGGGATAGGCCCCTCTCTTTTCTTCCCACCGCGCCTATCCCAGAAGATTGTGTGGGACGATCGCCACGTATTGCAAATGATAGAGGATTCGTTACCGATCGGGGGATCCAGATACTACGAGATAAAGGCATTGAAGGGCCTCCATCGTGAGCTCCATGACCAAAAGAACACTCTCCGCGAAGGGGCGACGGACTCATCCCTATTGGGATAGATCTACAAGATATACTTGGAGGGAGGGCCATGTAACCCTCCGCAGGGCTCAGTGGGGGCAGCATGGCCCTGGATCCAGATGAGCCTGAGGATAACGGTAAGTTGTTAAAGGGGTAGGACTACTCCCTTATGCACCTTCCCTTTACGACGAAACAATTCGAAGATGGGGATTCCATATAATAAATTGTCTCTCGACCAAACGTTTGTTTAGAAATTGGTGGTCCTTATTATTTGTAACTTTACAATATGTCCACATCACACCATCTAATAAAAGGGAAAACAGGAATTGGGAATGATTGCCACTTTTTTTTCTTGTGAAATAATAGACAAATCCTCCCTCAAATACTTTTTAATTTCCTTGCCAACCAATTTTCTTTGGAAAATTTGTCAGTATTTTTTTTTCAAAATACTATAGGAACTTTTTGATGGCGTCAAGGCTGAGACAAAAACACATTTAGCATGTATTATGGTCAAATAATGCCACGCTCTATCGGACAATT
>JAMKCH010012352.1:0-63142 GCA_023653785.1 Ophioderma brevispina
AATGACCAGAACGACATGCCTGATATTATGAGAAGCTGAAAGTTATGATCTGTATTTAAGATTTCCGAAAATATGACTTTTAACCAAAATAAAAAGAAATAATCAAAATATCGAATACGAACAAAAATTAATGAAACAATAAAATAAGCATTAAAATTTTTTTTTAAAAATATTAAAACTAAAAAGTAATACAAATTAATTGAACGAAATAAAACCCGAATATTAAAAATGTAAAAAAAAGACAAATACATTAAAAAAAGAAAATACGAAGAAAAATGTTTTTTAAACAATTATAAAAATAAAAAATATACACTCAATTTTATAAAAATAATTAAAATATATTTTTTCAATTTTTAATTTGGTGAAAATTAGAACCTGAATTGGATGGGTTGTGTTGGTGGAAGGGGTGATTGGCAAACACCCTTGTATAATGTGGAACCCTGGCGTTGTTGGAAAGAGAATCTCAGGGGTAGTTGGGAAATGGAACTCCGGGAGGTTGAGAAGGAAATCTGGTAGAGGTTTCATGGTATGCAAATGAGGTATTGCCATTTATATTCCGTCAAGTGCTTCTGCCCAATATCATATAGCGCATGACGGAATCAATTGTAATACCAAAAAAGGACATTGGGTAGTTGGGATGGGTAGTTGGGAATTTGTCCATATAGATAAAAAAGGATAAGGTGTGGAGGTAATGTAGACATGTGCCCTAGTGTAGTTGGAAGGAGGAACCTGGGTTAGTTGGGAAAGGGCCACTCTTTGTAGATGAGAAGGTAGGTCTGTGTTAGCTGGGAAGGACGCTCTGTGACAGCTGTGAAGCGAGATACGGATTGATGGCTCCTAGACTATAAGAAGTTTTAGCTAAGAAGACATCCTATCTTAGGCAATTCTTAAATAGGCTATGTCTTATGGCTATCACTAGCACTCGATTACGTATAAAGAAAGCAAAGGCAGAAAGAAATTCCCTTCTCTTTTTATACGTTTCTCCCTCAATTTTATTTTTAAATCCCGTATTCATTGATCTGGCATTACGGTTAGCAATTGTTCAATTGTTACCATTTTAATGTAAAAGCAACATGTTGAAATTGTCTTTTGAAGATTTCCATGACTTTGAATCACTAGCTTGGCTGATTCGTTGTCGATATACATGTATTATAAACAGAAGATGCTAATCCGACAATAACAATAAGCTTTTGTATTGAGTCACCTGAAGATTTCCATGACTTTGAATCACTATCTTGGCCGATTCGTTGTCGATATACATGTATTATCTAACCAGCAGATGGTAATTCGACAATCACAATAAGCTTTTGTATTGAGTCACCTGTTCTTTCATCGTTTATTTCAATATAAAGGGGCAAAATGTTTCGATTGTCCCTTTAAAATAGTAAAGAAGAAATTTGCTTGTTTTTATTGTTTAACTATGAATATTCATCGGACCGTTATTTTTCTCCGGAAGTGTCCAGAGACCACTTTGGGAAAAAATAACGGTGTGATGAATATTCATAGGTTTAAATAATGGTGTCTGACCGCTTTCGTAACCATAATGGACAGTTGAACAAAAGAAGCACAATTGATTAAGTGGAAAAAGCAAACAAGGGGCTAGACGTTAATGACATGGATAGCCGGCTCGCACGTAATTGAATAGTCGGCGATTGATACAATTCAGCTTTGTTATGTATGCTAATATTATAAATCGGTAAATCTTGACTTCATTAGCTCAACAATTGACACATTTGTCAATCTTGTCTTTGAAAACAATTGTATTTGTGACCTAATTATTCCATATGTATTTCCTATTATCGTGTTAAATCACTCAAGATGTGGTTGGTAGAATAAAAATGGAACTGGAACTTTCCCCAGTATTTTCATTGGCCAAACGAGTCTAGTTATGACCTCGTTTGGCCAATGATACCCCAGCGGCCCTTTTAACGAGGGCAAAAGCCGTCGTTACTGCACTACTTTTCAATGGCAATTGTACGTGGTGGTTGAATTTGTTGGCGCATTGCCTAGACTAAGTATTATAGTAGATTTCAACCCATCGTGTCACCAGAGGAAAAGTTTTGAGAAGCGTCGATTAGTTGGGAGAGGAGACCAAAAAAAAAAAAAAAAACTAGTGGCCCTAGATTCACCGGTTTCATGAACGAACTAAGATTATCTGACCTTTCATTGGTTAACATCAGTTACACAAAGAATGCAAAGACTGTTGTGTTAATCCAAAACACAGGCATTCAAAAAGGTCAGAACATCCACTCCCCACCTGTTACTGAATACCACTGAAGCAAAATAATACGAGTAGTCAGAAGGTTTGGAAAGTTAATGAGTTTTAAATGCGCTTGTAAACGTTTATTTGAATTGTAGTAGAAGCCAGAAGGTAGAATAAACGGGACTTCCTTCAAACTCTGGAGACAAAGATGTGAAGGCGTCTTGGGGTTACCTGATCAATATGAGGTTTTTGACTTCGGGCTTGCCGCTTAAAATTAAAATAATAATAATTTTTGTATTTTTAAACGCGCGACATATCCACTTAAACGTGATCCAAGGCGCTGTGCGGCCTGCCATGAAAGGCGCTCAGCACATTGGAGAACCATAATACCAGAACAGATTTATGCCAAGGAAGCTCGATTTTAGAAGCAGGAGGAGGAAACCGGAGCACACGGAAGGGAAAACATGAGGGACACAGAGTATGGATCGAGAAACCAAGGCCCATAAAGCACCGAGACGAGCCCCTGCCGGGCATCGAACCCGAGACCTCATTGGTGAAAGCGAAGGGAAGAAGAAGATACGCTGCGCCCAACCCGCCCCCAATGTTCCGCCATTTTGGGGAAGGGGCAAAGAAGTTAACACGGGGGTAAAAATTTGAGAACTGTCGCAAGTGAATTAATATGCATGTCATATTACTCGCCTTATCATAAGGAATCAAAAAATGTTATAGTTTGTCATTAGATCCGACTTCAATTGAGGACGCTATGGCCAAAAATGTCTAAAGGTCAATGCCCTTTCAGTCAAGGTCAAATCGTTAATATAAACCGAGTTTAAAGTTAAGTGTTAATTATATGTTTTTGTGCATGACAAATTCAATTTTGAAAACTTTATAGTCAAATGTTAGTCTTGACCTTGAAATGAAAAATGGCCTGAAATAGCCGCCATTTTGCATTTCAAGGTCAGACTAACATTTGAATTATTAAAAAGTTGCCAAAATTGAATTTGCCATGCACAAAAACATATAAGTAGACGCTTACATCTTTAAAATCGGTTTATATTAACAATTTGACCTTGACGAAAGTGCATTGACCTTTGGACATTTTTGGCCATAGCGTCTTCATTTGAAGTCGGATCTATAACGAACTATACATTTTTTTATTCCGTATGATAAGGCGAGTAATTTGACATGCATATTAATTCAATTGCGACAGTTCTCAATTTTTACCCCCGTGTTAACTTTGTTTGCCCCTTCCCAAAAATGCCGGAACATTGAAGCGGCAAGCCCAAGTCAAAAACCTTCAACATCGATCAGGGAACCCCAAGACACCTTCAAATCTTTGTCTCCAGAGTTTGGTCACGGGATCTACAGGCTGGTCTTCTACTATTGCTTTCATTAAGCATGAGATTTATTTTCTCTGCTATCGAACTACAATGTATATACTTGATTCAATAGATTTAGCGTGGAATTTAATTCCCAACCACTGCACATGCCCCTCATTCAATCATACCTTCTAAAAAGTACTAGAGGTGACACGATGGGTTGAATCTACTATAGCTACTATAGTCCACAATAATTGACCGCTCTGATTGATAGAGAGAACGTTCATGTGACCGTACAGTTGAATATATACACAATTTTTTTTTCTTGAAAATGATAGATTAGGGTGTGTAGAATAATAATATGCCGGGTGCCACATGGGAATCCTTGGGCGTTTTGAGAAATCCAAGATGGCGTCGCCATAAATGATAATGATCTATTCAACCCTATATTATCAAACGATATGATCCAATGAACAAGTGTATGGCACTTGTAACATTAAGTCATACTTCAAATTCAAAATGGAAGCTAAATCCAATAATTTTAAAATATGCCCTATAACAGCAAATACCTGCGATAAAAAATACACATGAAGTACTTAGGTTATGTTGTTAGACACAATAAATGTATTTCTGATACTTTTAAAATTGTAACATGACGCCAATCAATATGGCAGCCAAAAACGTGAATATCTTCAAAAAATACTTGACACAAATTTATAAGTATTATCAGCCTTCAAATCGAAATCATTGTATCAATGACATTAGAAATGTACCTTTGAAAATAAAAATGTACAACATACATTTCAATTTGTTTCAAATACGCCAAAATCGAAATAAAACTAATATGGTACAAAGTTGTCAAACACCATACGAATTTTTTTCACATATATTTTATAATTTGACACATTTTTATTTATCGGGATTAACTGGTATTACTTGGTTATGATCATAGGTACATTTGTAATTGTTTCATTGAGACAATCGATTATACTTGAAGTAAAGGTAATATTTAGAAATTTGTGTCAAGTATTTGAAGATATTCACGTTTTTGGATGCCATATTGATTGACGTCATATTACAACTTTAAAAGTATCAGAAATACATTTATTTTGTCTAACAACATAACCTAAGTACTTCATTTTTATTTTTATCGCAGGTATTTGCTGTTATAGGCCATATTTTAAAATTATTAGATCTGGCTTCCATTTTGAATTTGAAGTATGACTCAATGTTACAAGTGACATGCACTTGTTCACTGGGTCCTATAGTATATGTATTCACTCCATAGTTTGATAATATAGGGTCGAATAGATAATTATCATCTATGACAACGCCATCTTGGATTTCTCAAAACGCCCAAGTGTGCCAAGGTGGCACTCGGCAGATTCTAATTCTTCTATGGCACGCTCCACGTATCAAATCATGGCGAGTTTTCCCTCGCATGTCGAGTTTCATGCGCTGTATATCGAGTTTACCCCGCTATATGTCGAGTTTACAGCGCTGCCTATCCAGTTTGAACTCTATGTGCCGAGTTTCATAAATCATGTCCAGGATATATCATGTCCAGAATAAATCATGCCGATTTTTAAAAAACTGGACATGATTTTTTTCAACATGTGCAAACTGGACATGATTTTTTTCTCAACATGAGCAAACTCGAGTTTGCTCATGTCGAGTGTGCAGCGTTATACGTCGAGTTTACAGCGCTATCTGTCCAGTTTGCCCTCTATACATCGAGTTTTGCTTTCTATATGGTGAGTTTGACATAAATCATGTCCAGTTTTCCTCATGTCCAGAAAAAAATCATGTCTAGTTTTCCTCATGTTGAGAAAAAATCATGTCGAGATTTTGAAACTCGGCATGATTTTTTTCTGGACATGAGGAAAACTGGACATGATTTATGTCAAACTCACCATATAGAGAGCAAAACTCGATGTATATAGGGCAAACTGGACAGATAGCGCTGTAAACTCGACATATAACGCTGCACACTTGACATATGGCGAGGAAAACTCGATACACAGCGCGTGAAACTCGACATGCGCGGGAAAACTCGCCATGATTTGATACGTGGAGCGTGCCATATTCTACACACCCTTATCGATCACGTTCAGCAAAAAATTGTGTATACTCAACTTTACGGTCAGGACATAACTTGGACCATATCTCACCGACTATATGGACAAGAAAATTTATTGACATGAGGGGCATCAGATGCACCCTATTGCCGGTAATAACTAATATAAAGGGAGGCACTCCCATCTTGGAGGTGGCGCGTATGTAAGGTTGTTAAGACCCCAATTTTCAGCACCGCTGTAACCCAAAGATCCCATATATTTTGAAAATGTCACCCAAAGACCACACTTTTTGAATGTTTTACCACTGTCACCCAAGACCCCTATTTTGGGTAAATTTTGCAAAATTTTCTAAAAAGAATACATTTTTTGGAAATTTTGCATACAAATTTGTCACCCGAAAACCCCCTATTTTGGGGCATTTTGGCTGTCTCTCACCCAAATACCTCTAAAACTTATCTAGCCCAGCCCCCCGGGCTTCACGTTTAACTCCATTTGTTTGCGGAAGATCTTTACATATTCCCCGTCCGATCTAAATAAATTTTGACAAAGGTCTGTTCCGTTTTTTATCTTAACAACATCTATGTGATGTTTGTTATCTTTAACGAGTTTGAGATTTCCTCTAGATTGCCTTTTACACATTAGATTAACCTCCTTAACGCGCCTGCGAAATTCATCCAACTCTCGCCAAAATTCGGAACCAATTTCTTCTATCTTGCGCCACAATGTCTGGTTAAAATGTTGGTATAATAACACATCTGCAGGATTCCATTCTTTTATTGTACGTCGTAAGTTATCACTCATATTAAAACGATACTCAGGTTGTCTTGTTCGCTTAGGACTGTATAAAATATCGTCTAATTCCCAGCAGAACAGCCTTTTCATCAGAATAAGCGATTCATCAAAGTATTCCTTAATAATTACCAGATCAAACTCATTATCTAATTGTCTTATTTTATATTTTACGTGAAACGGATCTGTAAAGAATTTAGGATCAAGCCCCAAATCGTAAATCTGTCCATTTTGGACTTGGGTTTTACCATAACTGACGTACTTTATAAATTTAGCAGGGTTTGACATAAAAGTCGAAATAGGATTTTTCTCTTCTGCAATTCCTGCCTGTTCTGCCCAAGAGTAATACACAAAGGCCGACTGAAACCGATCTACCGGATCTCTCAACGATGTGACGTAATACGCATCAGGAACAACTGCATCCATTTCAGGCCGTAGATAAACAGCGTGGATGGTTAACAAGTCAAAATTTGCACCACTTGTTCCCCAATCTGTGTCCTGTCCTTGTCTAAAAGCTTCATAATACCGCACATCTTGTCTTTTAAAATACCTACAACAATTGAATACAACCATGTCTTTAGCTGGGATAGCAAACGTGAGGTTGTTGGTGTAGCCATACCGTTGGAGAAGAGTAGTTACAGACGTACCGGCTGTCTTGTGAGTTTTCAAGTACACGATACGTGTCGCTGGTTCACATGTTCCATTCAACCTAATCAGAAAAAAATACCGGAAGTGAATATAAGTATTAGCATCGAACACGTTATCTCACTGATGATATCAGATATGCTTTCAAATGGCCCGAACAAGTGTCGAAAGTGAACATGGGGTATCAAGCTTTGCGCTTTATTTTAAAGTTTGCTACAGTCCATGTCAAGGATTAGGCCAGTCAAATTACGACAAATGATGTCTTAACCCAATACTAATTGCAAAAGAATTATTTTCCCAAAATTGTATTTAGAAAACCTTAAAGAACAACATATCAAAGTTTACCAAAATCAAAGGAGTGAAATATGTATATTTTAAGGGGTAGTATGTGAGGGCACATGTGGTCCAGTGGATATGACTGCCGACTCATAATCCAAAGGTTGTGGGTTTGAGCCCCACTGCGGCCAATGTGTTGTGCACTTGGGCAAGGCACTTTACCTCACTTGCTTCGTCGACCCAAGCGATATTCGGGTAGCTGGTATGGGGAATATTACAATCTAAGTGCTGATAGGATTGTGCGCTTGGCCAGCTGCCGGCCTAGATGAAGCGAAATGATTGTGACGATTTCCTGACGGCAGCGTAATAATAATAGGCAACAGCGCTGTGATCTTGATGAAATGGCGCTTTATAAAAGCCAATATATTATTATATTATATTATTAATATTTATACAGGGGTCAAAATATAAAAAGGGTCGAAACGGGTTGAAAGTATACCAACATGTTCGTCACCTTACAAGGATTTAAAAAAAATATATAATTTGCCCTATCTTCAGAGTTAAATAGGTTCAAGGTCACAATGGGGGTAACATTCCAGATATATCTGTTCGTAATAAAATAATGGTGCCAAATTGTTTGTCTAATGGTACACATGGTACAGGAGCCAAAATATACTGGTTGCGCCATCTATGATAGTCGTTACATAATTAGGAATGCAAAATGTGACCGGGGCTACAGGAGCTATGGGAGGTCACCAGTCAATAGCTCTGTGATTCTTATATAGAACTGTTGAACAAAGAATCTACATAAAATTACTCATTTAGTGTACCAAATGAACAATTTTCAACCAAATCGGAAAATTCTGTAAATTTTACCCCAGGATGACTTTGAACTGTTATGTGCCTATTGTATACTAAACCAATAGATCATAGATAGGGCTAATCTAGCCCAACGTTCCGGCAAAGTGTTAAACCTTATGAGTAGCCCAATAAATTGGTATATTTTAAATCGATTCAAACCATTCTAATGTTTTACCCCTGTACAAACGTTTCCCCCTTATTTTTACACGTTCCACTAGGTTGATTTTGGTAAACTTGTGATATATTATTTTTGAACAATTGCACAATATATTAACACCAAGATCGTTTCTTTTGCAATTTGTTTTGGTCACGTGCCTTCAGCTACGGCGGTCCGGAATGTATGAGCGTGCCTTTTAAATTAGCCAGCTTGTGATGTGGGAAAATGTTTGGTGCTCGTCAGAGCCCATAGAGATTGTGTGTATAAAACTGCCGATAGAAATGTTCAATTTTCTCAAAAGGTTCTATAGGTTCAGACCCAACTGAAGGATGTTTTCGTAAGACCGTCTGATGCAAAAATATCAATAGAACCCCTTCGTTTTTTCCATCGAAGATGGTATAAAATCGGAGTAGATAAAAGCCACAACATTGCAAGTTACCCTAGCATATGTGCAGCAAGCCAATGATTGGAAGACTATCACAGTCATGCACAGAGTTGAGTGGTTGTCTCATGTAGCAGTACAAAGTCCTCTGGTTCCCATTATTTTAAGAATTAATTACCTGGTATGCCTACTAGGAAATTCATTTACATTTCCTATAAAAGCAGCTAGAAACAAAACGTTTGATTGGATGACAGCCCACCCATCACAGTGGATAACTTCTCAGTTCATTAACATGTAATGGATGATCTGACCCATGGACGTGAGTGTACCATATGTGTACAATGTCCAGATAACCTGTTCCTGTAAGCAAAGCATTAGAATGCTTTGCTGTAAGTTTGAAGTTTGTAATCTCGGTGTAATGAGTATTTTGATTGATAAACTACCCACAATGTTCCACATTGCTGAACAGTCATATAAACAAGGAAGTTGTAAATTAAACAAAATGAAATACTAGCACTTTCACGAGATATTTTGTGAATGAATGATGAACAGGGTACAGGCTTATTTCTTGGAAATCGGGCAAATTGGCCAAAAGTACAGTGTGAAAGTGCTGGGGAGGGGGCACTCGCCTATGAAGTGGATATGGGTGTAAGGCTGACGTTTCCAAACCCAGGGGCATTCAGTGACAGGGACTGCAAAAAATGCAAAAAACATGGGTCTTTGGGTGTATTTCAAAATTAAATTTTGATGCATGAGTATGGTTGATGCCTGACATATATATTGTGGTTATAAAGCCTATTAAAAAAAAGGAGGGGGTTCCTTGATCTTCAGTATTTACACAAAAAATTAAGTACTAACATCCTCGCCAAGCGATGTTTGCTTTTTAAAAGGACTATTCTTGTTTTTGAGATATTGAGATTACGTTCATCTTACCAAATTCTCTATGGCGGGACTGATAACGTTAGTCTCTCACGCAGTACCAATTTAGATGATATCTTTCGCAGTTTGTGACACAGTCTACACTGTGGGTAAAAACTTTCCGCACCGCCGTAGCCTTCAGCGATCCTGTCACGGTTGGTGGACAACATTTTGATCTTGAGGCGACAAGACTAATGGGGTATTGGAAATTACCACTGACCTCTACACATGGACCCACCTCTCGATGATGTCTGGGGATTTTACAGACCGTACTTTGCGATATCCCGAGGAAATCAGCGACTTTGGTTTGTTTGTACCCTTCCCGTCGGAGTGCAAGCACTCTTCGGCGTACTGACAATGCCGTTGGATGAGGCATAGCCTAGGGAACCTCTGTGTCCGTTTTTGTTGTAAAGGTAACAACCAACTCTGAAAAACGTGGGCTCGTTGCACAGAGGCTTGGAGCAGGGAAAAGAAACAAACAGACGTCTGGCCTTTTATAGCTCCCAACAAAAGGTATTGTTACGTAATTCAAAATTATGCATGGATTCATTTCACCTGTGTAGTGGGGACTCATTATGTAATCATTCTCCTACTCTAATATGATTACTGAGGCGTTCAAATAGAAATAACTTTTAAGATTGGGTCTGAAAAAAAATATTCCAACTTTATGAGCAACAGTGTATATTATTGTACCATGTTGGTACTTAAATGTTTGAAGCGTGAATACATTTTACCATTGAATTGGCCGAATTCCTCAAGTAAATTCTTATTTAATGATTAAAGTAAGCTGGCCGTAATCTTGCCAGATAAGCAACAAAATAAGCATTCCCTACCACACAAACAGCTTTAATGTCACAAGTGAGTTTTGAAAAGCCATTTTCAAAGCAATGGTGTTCAATGAGGCATGACTGAAGAAATAGCATTAAGGTATCATTTGAAAGCTTACTGTTTCTATTTTATAGAAAAATAATTATTATAGTTAAACAGCAAACAGTTTCGCCAAATTAACCCTTTGTTTCAGGATTAAGTTTTTTTCTAGGACGTATAGAGGGTGCGTGGTGCTTCTAGATGGTCTAGCGCTTAGCCGTGACATGTGTGAAAGGATCATTTAATTTTAAACTGTCTATTGTTTCAAGAGAAAGACGCGTTTTTACCATATCAATTCCAGCTTCTGAATTTACAATATCAAACTCATGAAAGATTCAAAGTACAGGTATTCTTCTTCGGTAATGTTGAAAATTGGATGCCCTAAATCAGACATGTTTTAAGTGCCCATTGCTTATTTTTAAAAAGGAATCCATTTAGTCCCCCTTTCTAGATGCTCTTTCGATATAAATTCATTTTTAAAAATTATTATTGATGGAGTCCATGGGATTTGAAGACCTACTCTTTCTTTCTGTTTTTTCTACTTTCAAAGTGATATGAACCAATATGTTCATACCTTTATTAGACACGTTGGTTATTGACTAAGTACTTGAAATGAATTTCCAATGACAAATAATATCGTTTTACTTAATAAAAGGAAAGCATTTGATAACGACAATTTAAGAATTGCCATGAAATTGTTTACAATATTGACTATTCGTGTCAGGTATTAGACACGATAAGCCTATTTGCTGCTATTTGTAATTTCTGCTTATGAATGCATTTGAATATTGATAACAAAATTAAATCATACACTATTTAGTCTGGCTTTTTATAGAGATTAGGAAACTATACATTTTCTGAAAGCTTATGGTTCACCAAATAAGAAAATCAATGTTGGCATTTTTTTAAAATTTCCCTATGGCGGCCACTTTGAAATTCAAAATGGCCTGCAATTTTTTGCTCATATCTCGGTCTCTGAGATTAGCAGAAGCATGATTCTGGTGTCTATACCAATGTTTTAACCCTCGTTTACCTGAGCCATTTTTTGTAACAAAACTCCCGAAGGGGGGTCACCCCCTGTGATTTTCGTTACTGAACACCCGATTCCTGTAAATTTGGTACCAAAGATAGCTTAGAGTTTCTTCTTTCCATTGGTACCAAAATAAGTACCAACGTCCCCATTATTATGTCACCATGACGTCATATGTTGAGGAAAAGTACGAAAATACTGAATATAGGGTGGAAAATTGATATTTCGCAATTTTAGCGACTCAAACACCTTATTATAGCTCTAAAATCTAAAATGCTGTCATTATAAAACTAGTCATTTCCCATCAAGTAGAGTAAAAAACCGCATGAAATATGATTTTTCCTAACCTTTTTGGCGAAAAATTGAATTTTTCACTGTGTGTGTGTCTTTGGAAATTGGCAGTTTTGCTGACATGCGAACTTTATGACGTCACTGTGACGTAATGCTAGTTATGTTGGTACTCATTTTGGTATCAATGGAAAGAGGAGGACCATAGCATAGCTATCTATTGGTACCAAAATCAAGTGTCTGCGATGTTCCTGTGTTGTGTTAGGCATGTTGTTACTTCTCTCCCGAAAGGGGGGGTCTATCACTTTGGGATCACCCTGTATCTTACCTATACCCCGGTGGATGTTTTGTTTTTCGATGAAAAGGAGCGCAAAATGTCAATTGACAATTACATTAAATAATTTGGCACCAAAAAGGGGGTTTTAGCAAGCCGGGAAAAAACCTGAAGGGGGGGTAACCACCCCCCTTCGGTAGACGAGGGTTAAGGGTCATGGAATCCAATAAGATAACAACATCAAATCATTTGGTTTTGGCGGCCATATTAAATTTCAAATGGCCGCCAAATAAAGTTGTTTTACCCATATCCCGGTTTCTGAGACGGGTAGAGGCATGATTCCATGCAATGTTTATATCCATGTTTCCATGGGCTAGGAATTCAATAAGTATTTTTGATAGCAACATTGGATCACTTGATTATCTTAAATTTCAAAATGGCCACTATAGCAGTGTAGTATTTACAGACAGTTAGCCTGCAAAAATTGTGACAAATGCAAATTGAAGTCTCGATATATGTCTGTTACCTGTCATGCCTGTAGGAGCTATTTCATTTTTCCAACAAGCTTAAAATTTAAGATGTTGGCCAATATGGCAACCTTTACAAATCTTTAAACTTTTAAGTTACCATATCTGTAATATTTTAGTTACATCATCCAGAAAGTATAGTATAATTGTAATTATAATCTGAGCTATAGGTCTTTGACAATAAAAAAGTCCATCTGATAATATTGCTTCGTTAGTATGCTCCCATGGGCGTCATATTGCCATCTCAAAGTTTTTTTTTTCAAAATGATTCTTAATAAATACCTGTTGTATATTTTGTTATATCATTAACAAATGTGTTATTCAATATAATACAAATATCATTTGATATAGTGCCTTAATAATGAAGGTAAACGCGTTTGCAAATAAAAAGGAATTTCTCTTGGGCCTAAACCCGATAATATGATAGATTAAGGGTAATGAACCTTGAGGTAAAACACATATCATCTAATATATTGTATGAGAAACAGTAGCACAATCAAATAACAAAATTACATGAGACAATATATGCCAATTTAAGGACATGCTCCTTGGAAATAGGTGGAATGTCAATGTTTTCTTAAAAGTAACGATGGACCTGGAGTGGCAAAAAGCCTAGATGGACAAAGAGTTCCATAGGCTAGGGGCTGCATTGCTAAAAGCCCTGTCACCCACTGACCTTTTTTTGTAGGAGGAACAGTAAGGAGCGTCTTGTTATCTTCAGACCGCAAGACTGGCCTGCCAGGAATATACAAAGAGAGGTATTCGGACAAGTATGATGGCAATTGTCCAGAAATACCCTTGTAAGAAGCATAAAGCTTAAAAACAACACGCTCACTGAAGCTCTTTGAGGAGTGGAGTAGTTGGTGCACTTCTGTCTTTCTTTGTTAGAGTATGGGATTGGCCTCTTTGACCATTAAAATCCATGTATGGTATTTTTGTTTTCATAACATGCTCCAATTCGAGGTGGCAACCCCCTTCTGAGACCTTTAAATATATATTTGGTTATAGCATTCAAAAACCATTAAAGAAAAGAATGAATATGAGATAATATGGCCTTGGCTATTAGAAACCCACATTTGGCAGCTTTGTTTTCCTAACATACAATTCATGATAGCCGCCAATATGGCCTCCTTCAAACAACTAAAAAAATATGAATTGTCAGTTACATATTTAGTTAATAAAAATCATATCTGTCATTTTTGTTCAACATGCTCACATTTCAAAATGACCACCTTCCAAAACCTTTAAAACCTAAATTGCACCTATCATCCAAGAACTGCTACATGTAAACAAGTGTAAATTAAAGTGTGGTGAGATATATGTCTTTGGCCGTCAGAAACTCATATTTTTGTTTATTTAGTTAATATACTTAAAATCCAAGATGGCAACCAAAATGGCAGCCTTGCAAGATCTTTGAACTTATAAGTTGCCATGCATAATAATATTGTTTGTAATATATTTTATATCATCCACAAATTATTATAAAATT
Source organism: Ophioderma brevispina (assembly GCA_023653785.1). Classification (NCBI taxonomy): domain Eukaryota; kingdom Metazoa; phylum Echinodermata; class Ophiuroidea; order Amphilepidida; family Ophiodermatidae; genus Ophioderma; species Ophioderma brevispina. Next base: position 14,104 of record JAMKCH010012352.1, read on the forward strand.
GTTATTAAAAGTATGAGATAAATCTTTTTGAACATTAATACTTATTTATGACATTTGGATTTTTAAAGTTAAACATGTTTAAAATTCAAAATAAAGGTCAATATGGCCACCTCAAGATATTTGAAAGTTATCAATTGCCATATCTGTAATATATTTTTACATAATCTAAATATTATGATGAAATTAAATACAAAAAATGACATACGATATTTGTCTTTCACGACTCTGACTATAAGAAACTCTTATAAAGTCATGATCTAATTTTCTCTTTTGCTAAACTTGCATAAAATTCAACATAGTGGCAAATATGGTCATCTTTCAGGATCTTTAAAACCTATAAACTGCCATATATTAGTAATGTATTGACCCCATCTTAAATATACGGATATTTAACCAAATAAAAATGCCAAATATGACTTCTCATGGTTTATCTCCCTAACTTTTTGACTATATTTATACACTTTTAAAATCGTAATTCCAGGGATATGCTAATACCCACACTTTTAAAATCGTAAATTTCGGGGATCTGCTAATACTTTATATATTACAATGTTTTAAGATTTTTTTTGAAGTATTTATTGTGTGGCTGTGCCTTCTTGAACTTTTATCATGGTTTACAAAGCAGATATGACTTCTAATAACAACTTGAAAACATAAACACAACTTTAATTTAACCCTTATTAAGAAACTTATATGGATGTTAACTAAATATCGAGAGATTTGTGGTAATTTCTAGCTTTTTGAGATCTTTGAATGCAGCCGTACCGGCCGCCATCTTGAATTGCGAGCTTGAATTGTCAGAATGAGTGTCATATCACGGTTTAACGCAGTTAAAGGCATATGTTTACACTCAAACTTGAACTTTATCATTTTGCAGGGGACCACTCCTGTTACATGACTATTGCACTACCATTGTTTTGTGTTCGACTACTTTTGGGTAGGAAAACCTTGTAACTTGGCAGCCATTTTGAAAATCAAGAGGGCTGCCACGTCCAAATGACCCGTTGTTGTTACAATGTTATTGTATTCTCTGGACCCTGATACATGGGTATAGCCTGGGGCTATAGACACGAGCAATGATGAATTTACTGGTATTAGACACCGGAATTGGGCTAAAAACAGCTTCCCCTGGGCGGCCCATTTTGAAATCAAGATGGCTTCACAACCACATGGTCCAATGTTGTTATTAATGTTTTCTTTTGGATTTCTGGACCCTGAAAACATAGGTATAGATGCCATAACATGCCTATACTAGTTTCAGAGACAGTATGGCAAAAAACAACTTCCCCTTGGCGGAAATTTTTGAATTTCAAGGTGGTCAACCACAGTACATTGATCTAATTGTTGTTGCATTGAGATTGACACCTCCAACAATAGGTTTAGATGGTGGGAATTTGAAGCCAAGATAAGCATATAAGGCTTTCCAAAAATGGCGGCCAGTTGAAATCCAAGATCGCGCTTACATGTCGATTTTAAAAAAAAATGCCAACATTGAATTTTCGTTTCTGTGACAGCTGAACTTTGGAAAAATGCAAAAATAGGAAATTCCATAAAAAAGCCAACGAATAGTTATATTTGAACATAGTGAACCCGCTATCACACTCTGTACATTTGCACCGCGTAGATTTCAACGGAATGTAATTTTCCTTTGAGGTTGATTTATTGAAATGTGTCAAAATGAAGATATTCCGTCTGTGCTTAGCCCTTCAAAAATTAAGAGACTTCTTGCAAAAAAGAAGGCGAATGTGAGAACATGTATCCTTGAAGCTGGGACGGATAGTAGTACTGGCTGCGCTTCACGAATATCCATCTGATTACTGACCAGGAAGGCTTCAACAGCGAACGGGTCGGCCAAAGCACAGCTCAGTGATACTAAAGCAGCCCTAGTTCTAAGGCTTAGAGTGATAGCTGAATCTTACCCAAGGATACTTTGATACTACACATAGCGTCATGCATCCCAGCTGAAAAAGCAAGTAAGAGGACATTTAAAGGACACTATCAGTGATTTGCTAAATCAATAAATCGAAAAAATCATCCAAAAATCAGATTTTGCAGTTTGTAAAAAGTGCAGGTATCCTAACATTCCCTGACAAATGATAAGACCAGAAGCAACCTAATAAGGACGGACATTCGGAGATTTTAGTCATTACGTCCGTTGGACACTACTACAACACCGTAAAACTGAAATGGAGAATCGTATCTTGGAACACTGCCGTTTATTCTTTCGTTCAATTTACAGCTAGAAAAAGAAACTTATGCGATTTACCCCCCAAAAGACTTATCCTTCACTTTGAAGCATTCCTGCATTTCAAAAGTTTTCAAATCAATGATAGTGTCTTAAATAAAAGACTAATAAAAAGGGTGCAAAAAAATGGTCCCCGCAATTATTTTGATTTTTATGATAAAACCTCAACGCACCCGAAGTGGCCGCTTAAGATTAACGGGACATGAATCCATATTCCATAAACAGAAGACGGAAGATGCTATGATAGCATTGACTCTTAGGGTGATGGTTATAAATTCACTATACTTTTAGCCTCATGTTCCTTCTCTATGTAGCAAAAACATTTCGGAACTGAGAACAAAATACTTCAATAAGTTGTATGTACAATTTCGTACTAATCTTCGTTCAAAGCCAGTTTAGCAGTTATTGCGTGTAACTCTATATCCCTTTATACACATGTACCAATTCTGTTACCCACTGGGACTACAGTGGTCATACATATTCCTTTAGTCCCTTTTGGAAAGAACTGAAGAACATGATTAGACAAACTTACTTAAACGACTGCTTAGATCTGAGACTCAACTTAAACGAATGCTTTATATAGATCTGAGACTCAACTTACTTAAACGACTGCTTAGATCTGACACTCAACCTTCCCAGGTTCAAGAAAGATGAGTAGGCTTCCGAAGATGAGCGGTATGCAACAGGAGTATCTAAGAGATTCAAGTGAGATATCAGACAAAGGAGAAAGACCACAGCTAGGGTTGTTATGGTGACTGCACTGGTAAATATGTGCTTTCTGTATTTGTTAGTGTTATAGAAGCAAACGACGTCCGCGCCAATGCTTTCTGCCTCCATTTTGCTGCCCGGCGAAGCAAAAACTTTGACACTGCAGCTGCAAAGTTGCTGGTAAAGATTTACTGTCCATCCGTTCATGTGAACAGCGGCCGATATAAATATTTGCGTATTTCAAATACTACAATATTATAATGGCATGCAGTAGAGCGTATCCCCAATGGCCAGATTTTCAATTTTCCGTATAATTAAGGGAGCGTACATAAACATGTTGGTGGAGTTGGAAAATTAGGCCTATGGGGTCCAAAAACCTGAAAGACCAAAAATGGAGAACAAATATTTTTCACTTTGTATTACACTGTAAAACTAAAATTAGTCAATCTTGCACAATTGGTATACCAAAAGACACCGTTTTGACTAAAGTTAGTCAAAATGATTATTATAGGATAACGTAGAAAAATTGATAATTTATTTTTATACGGGAGGAGGTATCAACAAAATTAGCCATATATTTGCTCTCTTCAGAACATATACTTTACCAAAGTAGTATTAGTTTTGTTATATATTATGTAACTTGTAATTGTGGGAGGGGTACACCACTTTCCATAACCTACCCCCACCCTCTTACACCACACTATGTCCATTTGACGGCCACCCCACCAAACACAGTTTACACATCAAGAAACAATTTCGCTAGTAGTTGACCGATTTCACCTTTGTGAAGGCTATTTATAACCATCCATGAGTATTTTTCCTTCATCCTTCATGGCATGAACACTCCACAAACACGTCCATTAAGCTTGAATAAAAAATTAATATCAATTAAGATTTTACTTTTTAATACCGTTGCCCACATCTGTAGGCATTATCATTTATGGTGAACCACATGGGAATTTCAAATTGATTCTATCGTCTTTGCAATAGAAAATGTATCTTGGAAAGCGACACCCACTGCCGCGCCCACCCCATAAACATCCACACCAAACATTCTCCTTTATTAAAGAAAGAATTTTTCTACTGTTTTTTCCAATTTCCCATTTGATTGATTTCAAAATGATTTTAGGTAACTTTTGGTAAACTTTCCAGGTGCCCTTTAAAAAAACCAAACCTTACACATCAATTAACATGATGAAGATTTTACTTTTTAAGACCGTTGCTTGTAAGCATTTTTATTCGTTGTGAACCACAATTTTAGATTATTTCTATCATTTTTGCATGAGAAAATGTGTATTTCAAAGCGAAGATTGTAAAGGTTCCGCGCTTTGCTTGAAAAGGGACACTACGTCCACCCCTGTTCTGTTTGCGTGTCGCCATTGTGGTGATTACATCAATTTTTGCCTTTAGGCCTACTGGGCGTACTCCTCTGAGTGGGGCTGCATCAGCTCCCGTCAGCGCCCGAGCCTTTGATGTGGCTTTAAGATTCTGCACAGGCCCCTGCATTTGTTGCTTTTTTTCTGAAGGCGGAGGGCGATCATCCAATTTTACGACCCTACAAAGAATCTAAAAAAGATCAATTTTTTGATATCCAAAGATTCAATTTTCCACCCCATCAAAGTATTTATGAACACTCCCTAAGCTGAATTACATCTCTCTAAATATGGTTCTCATTTACGCAAAAGTAGTCCATACATCACGCCTGACTGGAGGCGGTTTTCATATTCCCACATTGCAGTGTTCTGTACTGCAAGTGTACTGTATTTATTTCGGGACTAAGGAATTAATTAAAATGCAGCGTTCCTCGGAAGGCATGTGTCGTTTGCCATTACTTTTTGTGAATGGGGTCAAAGGTCACATGAAGTCATCAGCGTGAAAAAAGGTCACATGAGGTCATCAGAGATCAATTTGTGTACACCCCATATGAGTGTTGGGCCAGTGGTTCTGACCGGGTATGATATAAAATTGGATCGATTAAGCCCAAATTAATTGGTCGAGCTAAGAGTTGCAAAAATATTTTAAACTCATAGCGAGACCAATTAATATTGGGCGTAAATCATCCAATTTTATCATTATCATGTTTTGGATCCGATATTTTACCACACTTGGACTCCCCAAAACATGATAATGACATTAATTGGTAAAAGGGTACGAGGCCAATAACTGCGGGATTAACATTTGAACACACACACAAACACACGCCCACATAAACACTGCACACACACACACACACACACACACACATACTCTACCCAAGTAATCCTCATATCCTGCCCTGCTTGCAGCAGACGACACAAAAAGTGTATATGGTGTATAATGGAGATATGCTTTTAGAAAAGGGAGTTTCCGTAACCTGATCCATCAGACACACTTAAGAATTCCGAAACCCTTCACGGAATAAATCACAGGTTTATTCCGTTAAGGTTTCCGAATTCATAAGTGTGTCAGAAAAAAAGTGTGTCAAATGGGTCAGGTTACGGAAACTCCCTTAGAAGAGGCTCAAGTGCTGGTGTTCTCCATGCAAACAACGAGCGGCATGGAAGTCAGTGTTATATCAATCGAAATGGTAAATCAATACTGTGTGGTATTATGCTGTACGACCACGGTCAATTTCCAAACCCAGGTGTATCCTGGGATTTGTCATACTCATCGTCTGTGTCCGGGTCAGTGAATTCACTATTCATTTTGGAAGAGTTATTCATCAATGACGATTGCGGTCAACCGGCATGGATGAATAAATTCCTATACTATACCAGTCAATCAGGAGATCACGCCAACATGCGCTATTTTCTTGTACACGAGAAGACAATCAGTTGCTGTGACCTCAATGGTCGAAAACGGTCTGTAAAATGTCCTGATTTGAGGTCCAAAATACCTGAATTCATTATAAAATAATGTATTATTGTTGCGGAATGTCAAATATATATCTAAGAATTAAAAGCGATGAATTTTAAGTTTTTAAAAAGCGTGGTCTCTGAAGATAAAGAAATCCCACCATATTTTAAGCATCCCAAATCATTAATTGAATTGTGTGCTACAAAAAGTCTATGTACGTATTACTCTGTCTGTTTTAAGAAATCAAAGCCCTCGGAAAATGTATAACCTTACATTTTCTAGCATCACGGAATTGAATTTTCATATGCTATGTAACATGGGCTTGATTTTCATAGATTTTAACTACAGACGTGTGCAGGGAATATGTGGACAATAGCAAGGTCGTTTGTCTATTGTATTTGTGAAAGCCCGTGTAAAATGACCCTTTCCAACAATTTTCGCTATGACATGTATGAACAATAGTACTTGGGTGACCTGCCGACTAACTGAAGCGGAATGAGTTTACCTGGCCTCTAATTCCGGTAGCTACTTAGGTTTGTTTCAAAACCAAACCCATGATCAATTGATAAGCAGTAGTGTGTATGGGCTTTATTCCGTTTACTATTGATTTAGGTAGTCTCATTGGGTCGAGTTGCCTTTTCTATTTAGGTAGGTACGCATACCGGAATTAGAGGCCAGGTTGACCTCTTTCGCCTAACTGATACTGATAATTTAAATGACAATGCCAATTTCCAATTTATTACTAGATGCCAGGCAATCGTGCCACTATCGTGCAATACCAAAACCCAACATAGGTCTTTTAGAGCGGGGGCACGGGCCAAGGTCAATCATCATCGTGCATTCATGACTACAGAAAAGGTTGAACACCCGCTTTGTAGAGCAGGAGCATGGACCCAGGTAAAACAACATCGTTCACCCCTCACTACAGAAAAGGTTTGACACCTTTGGTAGTTAGTATGGATCCTATATATCGATGCTATAGGTAGTTAGTACTCTCAAATTGTCGTGTCACCTTTTCAATAGGGGCCAATTTAAGGTTACACAGGGGTAAAACTAATGCTCCAATCCTATTGAAATGTATACCATATTGTCCGTCTAGTCATATAGGTATTCCATAAATGGATAGTTTGTACCATTTGACCATTGGTTTGGGAGTTATAGGGTAAAATTGTAAACAAAAGTCAACTTGCATTTGTACAGGGGTCAAAATCAGAAGTTGCTCCAAATTGGTAAAAAATGAAACAATTGTCCATCTAGCCTAATGTTACAAAATAGGGAACATCTGCAATGCATAGTTATCATATACGTGGCAAAATAGGTCATAGGGCAACATAATCCAATTGGCATTTACCTTCTTTGACCCTATCTCGATAAGCAAACATTTAACACAACCAAAACTATACTTTTGGGGGTCCTCTTTCCTCAGGCAGTAATTTGCAATTGTTAAAATATAATCAGATCATGGATGGATCATTTTGGTAGGCTCTACCCACCGGGTTGACTCCACGGGCGGGCGAGCGAAAGCACCACGGCACAGCGGCCCAGACTTGAATGGTAAGTATATGGAGATCTCCTAATACATCTCCTAATACGTTCCCATTCAAGCCTGATTTAATGCCACAGATTGCAACTGGTAGAGTCAACCCGGATACCAAGTGCTCAGGCCAGAATGGCAGAAGAGCTATGGTGATATGATCCCCGATGGGAAGGTTTAACAACCAAAGCAAAGCAGTTGCACTTACCGGCGTCAAGGGGTAAAGTGCTATTAAGTGCTGTGGTGACTAGAAGGAGCGGAAGCCTGTTGCGAGGACGAAGATGCTGAGGCTCAGGCCCATCCCATTTCGTCCATAACTTCTTGGATCGAAGCTCCTCGGTAGGATGTCCATGCAGCTGCCTGAGATCTAACATCGTGAGCTCCCACGGGAGTCCCCGCCAGACGACCCTCCTTGCTAGCAAGACTTTCCTTGATGACTCTCCATCTGGCCAAATTTGTCGTGGATGCCAGACGAAACGGCTTCTGAGCTGTGATGAAGAGCTGGTCGCGAGTCCCCCTATAGGGCTGAGTCTGCTCTGACTGGGCACCAAGGCCCTTCGTCGCTGGGACCTGAAGCTTGTCGAAGATCTGGAAAAACGATCGGCTGCGGAGTGAAGCTGAGCGGTTGATCCTTGGCAAGGTAACCTGATCTGTGGAGAAGGCGAGCAGCATTTCCTGAGGAGAGACGATTCTCGGCTAAAGACAAGGCATGGATGCCTGAAACTCTCCTGCCCGACGCTACGGCGATAAGGATGAGAGTCTTCTAGTGGTATCCGCCAATGGAGCCTGGTGAAAGTGTTCATACGGAGGGATATTGAGAAGCTGGAGGACAGCACCAGGAAGTCAGCTACCTCCTTCCCAATGCTAACTATTCCCATGTACGGGAAGGCCCGGCCGTAATAACGGTAGAGGGCCCCGAGGAAGGGAAGACATTGGGCACATGTGGTCCAGTGGATAAGACGGCCGACTCATGATCTAAAGGTTGTGGGTTCGAGCCCCGCTGTGGCCAATGTGTTGTGCACTTGCGCAAGGCACTTTACCTTACTTGCTTCGTCGACCCAAGCGATATTCGGGTAGCTGTAGGGGAATATTACAATCTAAGTGCTGATAGGATTGTGCGCTTGGCCGGCTGCCGACCTAGGTGAAGCGAAATGATTGTGACGATTTCCTGATGGCAGCGTAATAATAATTGGCAACAGCGCTTTGCCTACTTGTTTAAAAGGCGCTATATAAAACCTAATTATTATTATTTTTATAAACTGACCCCGCAGACCCGTAGGCCCACGGGGAAGTTCTTCTTAGCGTATCCACAAGTCATTTGGTAATGGCTTGTGGTGGTGTTAAGATTTATTCAACTTAGTAAGCTGATCCGGGGCTGCGTGTATCCATGATACGGACGCTCCTAACATGGCCACGGGGAAGTGGTGGTGGCTTAGAGGTGCTCGCATCTACCCTACGCACCACCGCCCTGGCTCTAGTCTACAGCGCTGCTGAATATGCTGCCCAGCATGGTGCAATCCCTCTCACACAAAAAAGCTGGACATAGTACTCACGAGACCATGAGAACCATTATTGGCTGCCTTCGTCCTATTGCACCTGCAGTGCTTCGGAGAGAACATCACACACACAAACTGGTGAACAAGGCTCTGTTGGACAACAAGCACATGCTGCATAATACTCTCAAAGCATCACACCAGCTCGGCAGACAGCGACTGCGCTCTTGTCGACCTTTCTGTTGACACGCCGCTAAACTCTCCAGCTCCCCATTCAACATTATACAGACATGGAACACTGCCTGGCTAGATACCCAAGACCAGACCAATTTACTATCACACGTATGACAGAACTGCCACCCTGGTAGCAATCTTCCACGCAAGGAATGGGTCACCTTGAACCGGGTTCGCACAGGAGTCGGTCGTTTCAACAGCAATATGCGCCGATGGGGGCTGCGATCATCTCCAGCCTGCCAATGTGGCAGATCACATTCTCAATGAGTGCCCTACCTTTCGTGGACCAGTGGATATAGACCTCTCAAACCCCAACCAATCAACAGTGAGCTAGCTCCACCAATTCAACACATTTAGCTGCTGCCTCATACGCAAGAAGAAGGGTCCACTTGGTGATCCCGCGGCCCCAGAATCGGTATTTGACAAGACTGGAATCATAAGTCTTCCTTGTAGTAGGTCTCCTTGTCTCTTCTGCCAGACGGGCAGCTTGGCCCTGTAGGACTGGACGAAGCTTGGTCGACTTCAGGGTTTTTTTTTTTTTTTTTTTTTTTTTTTTTTTTTTTTTTTTTTTTTTTTTTTTTTGAGGCTAATTTGGGCACACGGGAGTCATGCAGCTGCTGGTCGTCCTGGCGAGCTTGAGAACTCTGCAAATCTTGGGGTTGAGGTGCCACTCCACCGATGATCCGGAGACTTCCTCGATGTCTTCCTCGACAGAGGATCCGCTAAGGTGTTGTCTTCTCCGGGGAGGGGAACTGCTAATAGGAATATCCGGTGACGTTGACACCACTCCAAGACCTTGACCATCTGCAGGCAGAGGGTGCGACGGCCTGGTTCCTCCTTGCTTGTGATGTAGGAGACTAAAACGGGACCTCCCTACACTGGGTGTAGAGTCCGTCTCAGTCACGGTGGCAGATGAACTGCCCACGGCTCCAGCGGTTGATAGGTGCTTGGTTAACCACTTTGTCCAAACTCTAGACAGGTGGATGCTCCTCAGATGGACGACCTATCCGTCTGTTCAACGCGTCCGTCTTGGTATCTCGTCTCCCACATCAACCCTGTCTATCTGGACATTTTTCTTTACTTTTTTTGAGATATTTTCATATGTACTTATAATACTATGGTCCTATCATGCACAAGTTGCAATCTGAAAATGACCTAATTAGTGAGATTAATTAAGAATTTTGAAAAAAACAAAACTCTATCGCGACTTCCACATACTGTCGTATGTTTCATTTACACGAATTTCATAGGCGTAGAATTAACTAACGCTGTTCTTAAAACAAGCAGTTTACCGCTTTTCTCACATAAATCTGTGTGCGTCCCGTATCTGCCTCTGCGTGAACATGGTTATTTTTCACATAGAGATCTATCTGTACGCATTGAAATAATAACGTGGAAATTAGCGTCCTTAGTGAAAACCGACTTTTGCATTTCACATACAGAATTATGACTTTGTAGCTTGATTTCTGAAACAATGGGCACTTTCAAAACTCGGCAAGTTAAAACTTAAAACGTCAGATGTTTCCTTCAAATGCAATTAAAAGTAAAGTGTAAATTTTAATTCCATAGTACAAACAACATGGGGATTTTTTTTAAATGGACGTAATTTTGTCCATTTTCTGCTACATATTGAAGTAAAAATTGAATTATTATTGGATTAAAAAGCAGTTGTATAATGTTTTGGTTAGGATTGTGGTTGAAAAATTTTTCAATGGATTTTTTTTTTTTTTCTGAAAAAAAAATGAATACTGCCACTAGTTATACCCCATGTAAATTTGATACATGTTGCACATGATTGCATCGTTCCACCTAACCCCCTCCCCCCCCCTTTTAAGCCCCCCCCCCCCCCACATTCCCTGGTTGGAGCCATAGACTGAAATATATTTGGGGATTTGCTCTCTGCCTGGATATTGTGTTGATTTAGGAATTGAACATGTGATACTAAAACGAAAAACAATTTTGAAATTTGTCATTTATATTTCTTTTACTTAAAAACCACCTCCTCCTCCATCAACATGTGACCTGTAATTGCAAAACCATGGCAGAGGTCATACGCCATATTGAATCAATGCTTGTTTATCTGTAACCTTGAATTGCTAATTGTAATTCATAAGTTCACTATCCTCCAGGGTCACATTTATTATGACCTGCTAGTTTAACTGTATATAATATGAACTGACCTTATGCATTCTTGGTATCATGATCACTACCTGACTGCAGACTCATCTTTAAAAATTACAGTAGTCCCAGGTGAAAGCTTTTGAACTGTGTCATGGATTTGAGACTAGTGTATACAAGCTGCAAAGTTTTATGAATTGAAGTGTGAAGGCTGCTAGAACTGTGCTTATTTGATGGATAGGACATTTGAAATCCCCATTGTGACAAATTAAAAGGCCATTAATTTGGCAGTAAAAAAATACTAAAATTCAATTGAATCGTCAAATAATTTCATACTTCAGCAGGTTGAAAGCAGCCAGTAAGTACTTGTGGCCACACACCTGGGGGGGGGGGGGGGGGGGGCAATCAACTCTTTGGTTTTGGGGTAGGGTGTGCGGTGTGGGAGCGCCAGACTGGGGGGCTTGTGAATTAAATTTTAGCAAAAAGGTTTCGGAAGTAATATGGGACTTTGGAAATTAATTTTGGGCTAAATTTGACGGTTTAGGATGCTATAGAACTGGCAAATGCACGGGGACGACAACACCGCGTATGAAACGTACGTATGGGTGTAAGGCTGTGACGCTTTCATCACCATGGGGTATTTGGTGACATCTCGATAACGGTGCAAAAATAGTGTCTTTGGGTGAGAGGTATCCAAATGCCGGTGTGAAAGCAACTATAGTCCGGCGGGGAGCCATAGTCCCGTGCTCCATAGACGATAACGGAAGAAAAGGCGTGAAACTAACTGTTGCGTGAAGAGGGCAACAAAATTGAGTGCCCTACCCTTATCGTTTTGTCGCCGGACTGTGAGTAACGCCCGGAACTATATTCCTCTCACACCGGCATAATTCATATTCTGCAGCCACATCCTTCAACATGCAGTTAATTCCATTAGGCTGCCGAATTCATAGGGGGGGGCCCAATACAATTCTTTCAAGTCCAACTGGTCATAAATAGGGATTATTATGCAATTAATTTGCAAAATTTTCAAAGTGATGACCTACTTGTGAGATATAATTAAGAATTGTGATAAGAATCTTCCAAACTCTCCATTCGCGACTGTCCACATATACTGTCGTATGTTTCATTCACACGGATTTTCAATAGGTGTATATTTAACGTTGTTCGTAAAATAAGCTGTTTACGTTTTTCACTTACAGATCTATGTGCGTCGTAACTGCCTCGTGCGTGAACATGGTGTTTTTCACATGAGATCTATCTGTACTCATTGAAATATACCGGTGAAATTAGCGTCTTATGTGAAAAACGACTTTTTTTGCATTTCACATACATACTTATGACTTGTCTTTATGTCAGTAATACAATGCCTTTCAAACAAACTCGGCAAGGTTAAAACTTAAACTTCAGAATGTTTTCTTCATAATCGCAAAATTAAAAAGTACAGATGTAATGTTTAATTCCAAGTACAAACACATGGAGTTTTTTAAAAATGGACTTAATTTGTCCATTGTCTGCTACCAGATTGAAGTAAAAAATTGCATTATGGGTTAAACAAGCAGTTGTGATTATGTTGTTGTTAGATTGTGGTTTAAATTTCATGGATTGTTTTTTCCGTGAAAAAAATGAATACGCACTAGTCTACCCCATGTAAAGGTGAATACATGTTTGCACTGATGCATTAGGTCCCCCTAGACCCCCTTCCCCCCCCCCCCCCACCATTCCCCCTGGTTGGAGCCCCTAACTGAATATATTGGGATTTGCTCTCTGCCTGGAAATGTGTTGAGTTTTAGGAATGACAGTGTTGGATACTAAAAGACGAAAACAATTTTGGAGAATTTTCAATTTATCTTTTTCATTTTAAATTAAAAAACCCCTTCCTCCATCAACATGTGCACGGTAATGCAACCATGGCATAGGTCATACTCCATATTGAATCAATGCTTGGTTATCTGTAACCTTGATTGCTAATTGTATGCATAAGTGACTATCTTCCAGGGGCACAGTTTCTTATGACCTTCTATTTAACTGGATGTAATATAAACTGAACCTTATGCTGCTGGGGTATCATTACTCATACCTGACTGCAGATCTCATCTTTACCAATTACAGTAAGTCATGTGAAGCTTTTGCAACAAAACGTGCCATGGATTAGACGTGGATACAAGCTGCAAAGTTTAGGATGAAGTGTGAAGGCTGCGAGAACTGTGCTTATTTGATGGTAGGAACATTTTAAAATCCCATTGCTAGCCATAACTTAAAAGGCCAAGTTATTTGGCAGTAAAAAAATACTAAAATTAAATTGAAATCTCAAATACTTCATACTTCAGGCAGTTGAAAGCAGCCATTAAGTACTTGTGGGCCACACACACCTGGGGGGGGGGCAATCAACCTTTGGTTTGGGTAGGGGTGTGCGGTGTTAGCGTCCGAACTTGGGAGCTTTGTGAATTAAAATTTTTCTTTTAAAAAAAGACAAAACTTAAAAAAAAAATGGAAATTAAATTTTGGGCATAATTTGAGGTTGAGCTATAGAACGGCAAAAATTTTTCAAACGGGGACGACAACACTCGCGTATAAAACGGACGTATGGGTGTAAGGCTACGCTTTCCACACCATTGGGTCTTTGGTTACAGCTAGAGAAGGTGCAAAAATAGGGTCTTTGGGTGAGAGTAGCCAAAATTGCCGGTGTGAAAGCAAAACTATAGCCGTCGGGAGCCATAGGTCCGGGCTCCATAAGACGATAAAGGAAGAAAGCGTGAAACTCATGTCGCGTGAAGAGTCAAACACAAAATTGAGTGCCCCTATCCCTTATCGTTGTAGCCGGTACTGTGAGTTACGCCGGACTATAATTACTTTTCCACACACCAGGGCATGAATTCAGTATTCTGCCGCCACATCCTTCAACATAGCAGTTTAATAATTCCATTGAGGCTCGGGTGTGCTAACATGAGCCCTAATTACAATTGGTGGTGGCACAATACTACATTCTTTCCAAAGTCCAACCTTTCCATACTAAGGGATTAGTATATGCAATTAATTTGCAAAATTTCACCCACAATGTGGGCCTGGTTTGAAAATTCAAAATTTGCATATCTTTAAAAAGTCCCTAACGTAAGGTGTCTTCTCGGTAACAAGTTCCCTCCCTTCCCCTTTTTTTTTAAAAGGATAGGGGGTCCTTTTGGGTGATCAGTGCTAAATTGAAATTTTTTACAGCTATAAGATATTTTCGTATCATATTAATCTTCCGCTATAGCCCACTGAGCATAGGCTACGGACCAAAATCACGGGAATTTCTTGTTTGGCCACCTGTGTCGTCATTGACCACCTAACTGACTCACACGGATAAGCTTGTTAATGCAATACAGATAAAGCAACACGTGTATGCTGGTCAAAACCGTGACGTCATGGCGGGCGAAACAAGATATTGCCAAAATCGGGGATGTCTCGTTTGGGCCACCGGTGACGTTATTGACCACCTAACTCTCTGACGGAATAAAGCTCGTTAAAAACGCAATACCGGCATAAAGCTCACAGTATGCGGGTGCAACCGTGACGTCACGGCGGGCGAAACATATATTGCCAACATCACGAGTAACGCCAACTCCCTCCCACATTCAAATCAATTCCCTTTTTAAATTCGGAAAGAGGGCCATAAATTGCCCCTCCCCACGATATCTGCAGCCTTGAGCAATAAACGCACAGACATGCATGATAGATTGCAGGATTCTCTTGCCCTATGTGTCCTCAGCTTCAAAGTACATATGCGATTTTCGTCCAAATTGCAATTGTACGGGTGGGTAATATTAATAACCAACTTGCCAAGGAGCCATTTTAAAAAATGACATTTCACATCCAACGCGTTCACTAATCTCAACTTCCAAAGTTCGATCGATCGGCACTTGAGCAGCTAGCAGTTTTACATTGGACAACACTTTTTTACACTCTGAGAATTTGACCCAAAATTATGCTCTAGGAACATAAGGTACAGGACCATAGGGTCCTGGAACATACATAATCTGGAGAAAAATTCTAAGCCAAATTTGAATGCACATGCATAATGCTCCATGGAGCATGCGTATTTGACAAAAATTCCTGGCCACTCTCCAGGACCACATTTGCTATGTGTTCCTGGAGCATTGTGATTCAAATATGCTCCATGAGCTTATTTGACGGACATTTTTCCCAGATTATTTATGCTCCAGGACATTCTAGTCGGGGCAACAGTGGCCGTATAGCCAGTGGGGGCAGAGGGGGCCAGAGTCCCCCCTCTGAAAACTATTTCGAGGCGAAATCGGGAAATGAAAACGGATATTTACTTTAAAAACTCAGCCCTTTTCGGATTCTTTCGCCCTGCGACACCGGGAAATTTTTTGCTTGTGATCGGGAACATTTGTTGGCAAACACTGGGAAATTTGCCCCCTCAGGAACCCCAATCTGGCTACGCGCCTGCGGGGGGGGGGGGGGGACAGAAACCCTTGACGGCGCTACTTCCTTGTTCTCTGCTATTTACTGCGGAAAAAACGCCTTGGCCCTGATTGGCCACCAAAGTGATCTTCTGTTGCTGTGTCACCCGTTCGACCACACGCCATATGCACTGATAGCTTCGCCCCCTTTTTAACCAGGAAATACGGGCACATCAAAGGGTTTCTGGCCTCGGGTCTATTATGGTCCTGGACCATATTCTCATGGAGCATAATTTCGGGCCAAAAATCTCAAAGAAGGCACCACTATGCGATCCACACCCGGAATTGAAATGCATGTAGTTTTCCCTACGATTTTGGTTTTGTAACAATACCAAATCTGTCCGCTTTTCCTATATTATACATCAATGCAGAAATTCACAGCTTTCATTGACACTAATTTTACTTTCTAATTCCAAATAGTTGACACGATATCGTAAAAAATTTGGCGCATTGTTTTTAAAAAAAGCTTAAAAGGAGTACTTGTATACGCATATTTTGCCGAACTATTTAGCTGTGCGCCCCTTTACGTTGAAGTGTAATAGCTCAAGGGGGGGGGGGGGGGGGGTAGGACAAATGCCAACCTAACAGCAACAGCGAATTCAAAACGAAATCAATCTTTCCGGGTGCTATGGGGGAACACTGTCAAGTGTGGAAAACTGCCCAATATGTGAGTTTTTGGGGTTTAATCCACTAACCGAAATATTTGAAGAGTGCAATAATTTATTCCAAAATTAACATAAAATTACTAAGATGTAACGAAATCAAGGTTCGAAAGGAATTTTGTTATATACTGACACAGATATGCTATAAAGTAAATCATGTAACAGTTTTCCCCAAATTACCGTTTGGGAATCCCCCATGCCCAAATCAAGCAAGTCCTTCCTCCTCCTCCCCCCCCCCCTCCACTATAGTCGTGGTGCTGCTACTCATTGCAGTATTTAATTTAATTGTAACCATTGCCAATTCCCTCAGGACCAGGCAGAAATTAATACCCTGCCCCCCCTCACAGGCAGAACATGAGTAGGACTATGTTATGTGCATTTATCCCAACTCAAAACATCTTACACAACACATGGCATGCATGATCACCACAACCAACCTTAACATAACACAAACATCTCCCGTTTTCTATACACTTCCTCCCCTCAAGTTGTTTATGTGCACCCATGACAAGAAGTTATCACAGTTTCCTAAATTTCAAGATTCAATTGCAAACGCAAAGTTCAAAATGGAACTAATTTTTCGCATAATAAAAATCCATGTTAAACTATGAAACTCCCGTAGACTTTCAATGGCGAATTCCTCGAAAACGGCATTTCGTCAGAAAAGAAAGTATTGATTGGGCGACGATATAAAGAGTCTGATTGAATGACCCGGGGGGGGGGGGCACTCAACTTTTTTCAGGTCAGGGATGTGCGGTCCCCCTGATTTCGAAACTTGGGGCTTGGGAACGGATTTGTGTCTCCGAAAGTAGGGGCTTGGTAATGAATTTTGAGAAATTTGTTTGGGGGGGGGGGGGCCCCAGCCCCAGGCTTGGGTGCTGAAATTTGGCTAATTTCAGCTTCTGGAGCCAAAAATTTTTCTGAAAAGTGGACCTTAAGAACTTAATTATGCTTCAACTGGGTCTTGGAAACGGCTGGAGAGACGTCGAAAAGGGGGTCTAAGGGCCCGCACATACCCGTACCTACCGTCTTCCTAATGTCAAGATCCTCCCCTTCCCCCTCCCCCCCCGGGTGAATGATTCTCCCGGGTGAGATTTTCCGGTTTGAGCCCACTCCATCGCTTCCTCATGCGAAGGTGCTTGTGATAAACTCTGGGCATCGTCATTTAGGCCCGACATTGAACCTGCACTAGAAGTGCAGCTGGAATTCTCTCACGTTTAGCATTGCAGTCGTACCACTTGCTATCACATGCTGGCCATGAGGGTCGATAAAGCTGCATTACATTGATGCCCGTTGCTTGCTTGATCTCTTGAGGGTCTTACGCAACTGCGTTTGGATGTGATGCACTCGCTGGTCGGAAACATTATTCCCAACTTGAAGTTCCGCGTCGCTCCGATCCGATAAGTCGATGCTCTGATTGGATTGAAGCTGTACTTACTTCCGCCTTCTTCCTCTCTTTCTTAATTCTGGTGTCCTTTTTTCCTCTTTCGGTGGTTCGTGGTCCACCTAGGCTTTCTTGTGAGCGACCATCTCTTGGTGTAAGCACTTGAACTCCTCTCCGACAGTTGGGTCAGGTGTGGAAGACTCAAGTCCAGAGGTCGATGCGTTGACTTTTGTATGTCCAGCGTGGTAGAGCATTATGTTGGTGTTCTCCATACTCCTACGCTTGGCGGGGTCTACGTACCCATTCACCTGATGGCAAGATGATGAGAGAAGCATTCATCAGATCATGCCATCACCGGCCAGGGTCTTGAGGGTCGCAACAACTCAGTGGTCCTCCCGCCAACTCCATGGAGCCTCGTTGAGGGCGTTTCCTTGCTGGAGATGTTACCCCTGGCCGTTACCCACCCACCACCCCCCGATCTATATCCTTCTACTCCCAACTGGAGGGTGTCGATCAGCATTAAGCCCATGTCCCCAAGTGCATCATACCGCAATCTGTCCCGCTTCCTCCTGGACTACGCTGGACAGACAGTACTCTTCCTCGATGTCTGGAGGTGCTAGCAAGATCATGGGCGTAAATTTCTTTTTGACATGGGGGGATGGTGGGGGATGGGGCCTATGAAAATTAATGACTTTGCCATTTCGACTAAAATCGTAATGTAATTGTAACTTAGAACAAATCCGCGCGCGAAGTGCGCGAAAATTTACCATTTTTGAACTATTATGGTAAATATGAGTTACTCTGGTCAAAAACACATGAACGCGGGCATCATTGGGGGATGATCGTATTGACCATCCCCCTCATCGAAATATGGGGGGATATATCCCATCCCCCCGGGATTTACGGCCAATGAGCAAGATACGTTCTGCTCACTGGTCCTCCCCTCCCGGTGAGGATATAGCAGACTCCTGAAGTAAGAGAGAGTGGTATGTAATGAGGTCGCGGCTTCCTCTGGTTTGTTTGCCGCCTCATGAACTGTCTCTCTTACTCGACTTCTGGTGTAGGTTCAAGTCATCAGGCCGCTGGACCGGGATGCCACCTCTCTATAGCATAACTGCAGAAAAGAGAAGGGCCACACTTAAGGGTTCAGTGAATTGGGAGGGTCTCTGATGGTGCTTGAAAGTTCACTTGTTAGGTCCCCCCCCAGCTTAGATCCTCTAGGCCTACGGCGGTGTCTGCGGTGGATGGATGCCACTTGTGCGGATGACTTGAACGCTGGGGAGTTCAGGTCCCGCTGGTCTTTTCTGTGAACACCCCATATCTGGGAAATCCGGTACTTCATGGTCTCGTAACTGGGCCAGAAAGGCCACCTCCCATGCAGATGGCACTGGTAACAGTGGACTCTTGCCGTGTTCCCGTTGGTTGTTACTGGGCCGATGGCTGCTCCGCCGGTTTGTGTAGCTGGCCCGTCCACCCTGGGCCCGACTAGTCCCGCGATCGCAGTCCACTTGGCGTTGATCTTTTGTCTATTCGGTATTGTACTGGTGTAACCCACCATCAGATGATTAGTGATAATTTGATCGGGCCATCGCTGTATGTCTAAGTTACGGGGGCTGTATGCCCAACTTAATTTTTTAACTATTTATCATTTGTTTCTACATTAAACCGGGGCGATCAGATTTGGAAAAACTGTCAAAATTACTCGTGGGGGCTGAAAGGGGCTTCAACTTGGTCCAAATGGCTGATTTTGCCAGTGGATTTGCACAGGATTTTTGCAGAATTCCACCGGGAGGCGCGCCCCCTCCACCCCATCCCTAGAATCCGCACCTGTTTATAAGCATTTATGGACAACTATCCCGATTTACTCATTTTACAACATGCATTTTTTTTTTATTCGGCATGATCGCTGTTTTAATAACAAAGCCAGGGAATTGGCAATTGGTTTAGGGCTTCTTTTTTTTAAGAGCACCTTGTAATGGACTTTAGCAGGGATTTATAAGGAAAGGGTAAACATATAGGAATAATAGGCCTATAGAACTTGTAGCCCTGCAAAAATATTAATAGGTGCCAGGCTTACAAAATGCAACCTTTAAAATTCTATACTTTTTCTGTCATGATAAAAAGTTTTACCCACGAAATACATCTTTACCTAGGGTTAAAGTGTTGCAAAACGTCAAAAAGAAGGTTATGCTCCACGCTATCAAACGCCTTTTCTAAGTCCAGAAGCAAAAGAGCCCCAGGAATATTTGTTGGACTCCGGATATAAATATATGCAAATAAGTAACCTGATGTTATTGGCGATATTCCTTTACTTTTAAGAAATCAATTGATTTCTCAGGGATAACACTTGTGAGATATTTCTTTAACCGATTAGCCTACAATTTCGCAATAATTTGTATCGACCGTTAAAAGGAAATAGGCCTGTAATTTTTAGCATAATGGTGGTCCCTACTTTCCTTGGCAGAAGAGTATGTCCCCAAGTTCAGAATCCTTGGGGCAGGTTTACCCGAAAAAGTGTCATTGTACGTGATTATAGGTGCTCTGGTTCCCCGCTGGTTCAAATCTTAATTTTTTTTCAAAATGGCGTCGGCGGCCATCCTTGGATTTCTGGCGAAATGATGTATAACGTAAAAACTGATGTTTATATTTGGAATCCTTGGGTCCGATTTACCCCAAAAGAGTCATTGGACTGATTATAGGTGCTCTGGTTCCCCGCCTGGTTCAAAACCTAATTTTTTCAAAATGGCGTCGGCGGCCATTTTGGATTTTGGCCTCTACAAAAAAATGCCGGGATTTTTTGCGAGGACTGGAGGCCAATTTTTTTCCCAAAATGGTCCCTCGAAGTCAATCACTCGTCCACCTTAACTGCCAAGAATGGTCAACGGGGATTGGATATTTTGGACTACTATTAACATTCTACTCGTATTTGTCTTCAGAGGAATTCCAATGTTCCGGTGTTGTTGAATGTTTACTGCTTTTTAACTGTGACCCGGGTTTTGATACGAAGGAACACAGTCTTTGCACTCTTTAGGTAAACTTGGATGTCAACATTACACATGAAAAGGCCAGATTATATTTGTTCATTCTGAAACAGGTGATCGGGCCACATAATTTTTCTTTTTTCTGCCTCCTCGCCCCTCTAATCGTATGCTGTCCCCCCCCCAAACTTTTCCTTTGGTGCACGATGGGTTGAATCTACTATGTTTGATCCATGGACAGTATGCTTGTTCCCTTCACCTTTCTTTTTTTCTTAGCTTGACCTGACCGTCTTCCTGATTCTTCATGTTGTCGGTTCCTGATGGTTCCATATTCACAGGATTTCCCTGACTAGTGCCTATATAATAACCTGCTTGCAAGGTATATGTTGTGCTTGGCGGAACTGCAAGGCAAACAGTCTCTGAACCTCGAAAGGACGAATGAGTCTCCCGGGGAAGTCTGCACCTAAGTTTCACTATAAAAATTCATTGTACATCTGGATATGGAGGGCACTGATACCAAGTTAGTTTTTGATACCTTCTGATTTGTTTATTTTATCATTATTGATTTTTTTGCAGACCATGCTAATCGTTTTGAAACTGGCGGGTTTAAATTCATTTACATTCAATGACCCAGTCATTTCCCCAGGACTCGCACAGATTCAAGCATTCGCATTTTGGACAGTTGGATAAATGGGTTTCGTTTTGGCCAAACAGCCTACATGGGTCGGCATGATTAATTTTGATGGTTCTTTTTTCTATGAGCGGAAGAACATGCTTGTTTTTTTCGCGGATTTCGATAATATGTATAACTACGCTTCTTTTATCAAGCTCATTAAGTTTTTTTGATAACAACTATCTCGGTCCTATTCTTTTTGACGTCACACTGGTATTTACATAATTCTTTTCACTGCATAACGTGCTAAAATAATACAACTGCATTTGTAGGCAAGGGGTATGTAAAAGCTCTGCATCCTGAATGTTGGCAGTGGCCGTCCCGACCGGGGGGGGGGCAGGGGGCAAAGTTGCCCCCTCTTGGCTCAAAAAACGGACGATATGGACAAAAATATGCATTTTTCTCTCTTTTTCGGGTAATTTCGACCCACATTCGGCTTAAAATTTGGGCAAATTTTCGCATTTCGTCAATTCAGCCTTCTTGGAGCAATCACCGGGGCGACTTACGAACTTTACATCCTCTGGAGGGACGACTTGGAAATTTTGCCCCCTCTGGGTCGGACGCATCGGTACGCCACTGAATGTTGGTTATGGACCCAACTTCTATGCATGCAAGTACACCTCCATTATCAAAGATACATGAACAAACCAAAAGATCGATGAAATCCTATAAACCAGTTTCATAAGGGAAGGGGTCAAAATGTGGGTTTCGAGTAGGGTGCAAAATAAGATTTTGAAGGGCACCCAATTTCAGGCAATTACATGTTAATAAATATTACGGCCAAGAATGGCAAAAATTTAGGGCATCAAGGCAACTGGTAAGGGCACCGAAGGCAATAGCCTTCGGTGCCTTCGTTATTTTGCACCCTGCGTTCGGAGTCCCGCTGAGGCCAATGGTTGTGAACTTGGACAAGGCACTTTACCTCACTGGCCCTCTCCACCCAAGTGCAAAAAATGGGGAGCTCTTAGGAATATAGCCCATGAGCGGCACCCAAAGGTATGAGTTTGCCTTGGGTATTTGTATGGCAATTATTCTAGTGCAGCGAAATAAATGAAGAGCTTTGATACATTGGAAAGGCGCTTATAATAAGGTCGCATTATTTACTTTTTATTTATCTGCGGTAGGAGTAATAGGCAGGCAGAGAATTATATTTTAATAACAAAAATTTGGAAAACACAACAAAATTGGAAAAAAATGGTTTAAAAAAAATCACACCATTTCCAGTAAATTTTAACTTCATTTTTTAAATATTCTATTTCTTTGCTACATAAATTTAACAATTATACAAACATTCATCCAGTTGCAAATTCCTATGAAAGTTTGGCCTTCTTTGGCCATTTGAAGGGAGTTTTAAAATATAATTTACTTTTCAGCACCAAAATATATAAAACCCATCACGCTTCTTAAAATCAACAATTGTGTCAAATTTAAAAACTACTCTACCACACACTTTACCATTAAAGCCAGAGAGGTATACTTGTGGTGACATGCCCAGTAGTCAAATGGAATTACTCTCAGACGATCTCTTCAGCCCTCGGCCTGAACTGATACAACTGTTTGAAGGTCTCATTTATTATTACAGAACCAGAATAAAACTAAAATTATCACCGGAGACACGCTTGGCAAATGATTTTGATATTTATCCACCAACGACATTTGTGTAATTTTACGAAATTTCATGTGGGGCAAACCATGATTTTTATTAAAAATTAGTTTCCCATGTCTTTCTATGGAGAATTGGGCATATAGAGGGTGCTATAACGCACAAATCATGACCTGGTAGGCCTATATTGAAGGTTCCAGCAAGGATTGTATGATTTTTGACAGTGAATGATAGCTTATGCTGTCCCTACTTATATCCGTTGTCAAAATGGTGTCGCGATGCTTAAAATTGTTCGAAAAATAAAAGACAATTTGGAGGGTCAAACAAGCTGTGCTTCTATAGGCATGCCCAATGTCAGGGATTTGTTAAAGGCACATCAGTGATTTGCTAAATCAGAAATTGAAAAAATCATCAAAAATAAGATTTTTGCATTCTGCTAAAAGTATATAGGCCTACTAACATACCCTGTAATGTGTAAGACTGAAAGCAAACCTGATAAGACCAAAATAATACATTTTAGTATACTGTCCGTACGGACACTTATTACAACACGTAATGGAATGGCGATCATATCTTTGAGCACTGCTGTTTTATCCTTTTCAGTTGCAAAAAATGGACTTGGGAGAATTCTACCGAATGTCCTTCAATTAGAAGCTATTTGCAAATTTCCAATAGTTTTGAATTCTTTCGGGTGAATCAAGATGTGTCTTTAAACAGGGTTTTTGGGTGAAAACTTAGTTTTTCACCTAAAAATTCAGTTTATTGAAAAAAATGATTATCACCTGATGAAAACTGGGTTTTTCCATGATACGTGATGTAATTAGCAAAAAAGTGTTTATCTCTAACAACGTCAGATGAAACACTTTGTTTATAAACTGTAAAATTACCAATTAGCGAAAGACCTCTGCTCTCCAACAATTCATGGTCTGCCTCAATTGAGACTAACTTCTGAGGAAAATTTAGCTCAAAAAGAGGATTTCAAATAAGAGAAAAAGATAATGCCAAGGCGATTTTTTACAGGTATTCATTTCCATTGAAGACCCCTCTCTTCATATGGTTTCTGATCAGAACCCCTGAGTGAAACAATCGCACCAAAACACCTTCACTTTTGGACATATTAACTTTACAACCAGACAAGGAACCAACATTTTGAAAGTGTCTGGAAAAAGTTGATCAAAAGACTGATCATCACCATGAAGGAAACAAGTATCGTATGCCAACATAATTTATGTTCAAGATCACCAATTTCAAAACCTTTAATCAAGTTATTTCTCTATTGCAAGGCGAGCACCCAATAACCATCAGAATAAATAAGGGAGATCGGGCATCTTGAAAAATGCCTCCCCATATTAAAACAAGGGAAAGAACCCGTTATTAGAAATATAAAACTTTTCTGTCATGGCTAAAAAGTTTTAAACCCACGAAATTAAAATCGTATAATAGTTAAAGTGTGCAAACCCTGAAAAAGAAAGTTAGGCTCCACCGCTATCAAAACGCCTTTTCTAAGCCAGAAGCAAAAGAGCCCAGGAATAGTGTTGCGACTCGGTATATAAATATATCAATAAGTAACCTGATGTTATTGGCGATATTCATTCCTTTAAGAAAGTCAGATTGATTCTCATGGATAACATTGTTGAGATATTCTTTAACCTAGAGCCATACATTTCGCAATTAATTTGTATAGTCGACCGTTAAAAGGGAAATAGGCCTGCTAATTTTTAGCATTAATGATGGTCTGTATCTTTCTTTGGCAGAAGAGTAATGTCACATCAGAATCCTTGGGGCAAGAGATTTACCGAAAAAGTGTCATTGTACATATATAGGTGCTTGGTTCCCGTCGGGTTCAAAATATAATTTTTCAAAAATGCGTCGGCGGGCGCGCGCGGCCATCTTGGATTTTCTGGGCGAAAGATGTCATAACGTTAACTGATGTTAGATTTGAGAATCCTTGGGTCCGATTTACCCCAAAAAGTCATTGGACATGATTATAGGGCTCTGGTTCCCCGCTGGTTCAAAACCTAAAATTTTTCAAAATGGCTACGTCGGCGGCCATTTTGGATTTTGGCCTCTAGCCAAAAAATGACGGGATTTTCTGCAGGGACCATGGAGGCCAAATTTTTCTAAATGGTCCCATAGAAGTCAAATCACTCGTCCCACAACCTTTACTGCCAGAGACTGGTCACGGGAGTGAGATTTTGGACTTAACTATTAACAGTTCTAATTCGTATTGCTTCAGGGAATTCCTGTTTACGGGGTGTGAAGTTACGACTTTTTTTACTGTGCGCCCGTGTTTTGGATACGAAGGAACACAAAAAGTCTTTGCACTTTTAGGTTAAAAAAAATGATGGCAACATTACAACATGAAAGGCCAGAGTGGCTTGTTCGTTCATGGAAAACAGGTGAATCGGGCCACTCTTTTTCTTTTTCGCCTCTCTCCAACTAATCGATGATGTCCAAAACTTTTCCTTTGGTGACACGAGGGTGAATCTTCTCCTATGTTTGAATCCATGGGACAGTATCTGTCACGTCACATTTTCTTTTTTCTAGGATTGGGGACCTGACCGTCCTTCCTGATGCTTCATGTTGTCGGTTCATGATGGTTCCATAGTCACGAATTCCTGACTATTGCTATATAATAAACTGCCTGTGCAGGTATATGGCTTTGCTTGCAGGAACTGCAAGGCAAACAGTCTCTGAACCGCAAAGGGGAGAATGAGTCTGCCCCGGCGGAGTCTGCAAATAAGTTCAACTACAAAAGTTTCATTGTACATCTGGATAATGAGGGCCCCCATGATACCAAGTTAGTTTTGACATAAACCTTGATTTGTTTTTTAATTTCATTATTGATTTTTTTGCCGACCATGCTAATTGTTTTTGAAACTCGCGGGTTTACAAGCATTTACATTTCAATGACCCAGTATTTCCAGGTACTTCGCACATATTCAAAGCATTCAGCATTTTGTGGACAGTGGTAAATGGGTTTCTTTTGGCGAACAGGCCTAACAAGGTAGGAATGATTAATTTTGGTGGTTCTTTTTCTAATGAGCGGAAGAACATGCTAGTTTCGCGGATTTCGAATAATAGTTAAACTTTTTATCAAGCTCATTAGTTTGTTGATTAAAACAATAATCTCGGTCCTATTCTTTTTGACTCACACTGTATTTACATAATCTTTTACTGCATAAAGTGCTAAAATAATACAACTGCATTTGTAGGCAAGGGGTATGCAAAAGCTCTGCATCATGAAATGTTGCCGTGGCGTACGACCGGGGGGGGGGGGGAAGGGGCAAGTTGCCCCCTCTGCTCGAAAAAAACGGGATCGATATGGACAAACATATGCATTGTCATATCTTTTTCGGGGGAATTTCGACCCAAACTTCTGCTTAAATTTGGGCACATTTTCGCACGTCAATTCCCGACTTCATTGGAGCAAATTACCGGTGCGGACTTACGAACTTTACATCCTCTGGAGGGACGACTGGAAATTTTGCCCCCTCTGGGTCGACTTGCATCGGTACGCAACTGAATGTTGGGTTATGGACACCCTTTCTATGCATGCAAGTACACATCCATTATCAAAGATAAAGGAACAAAGGCAAAAAGTCGAGGAAATCCTAAAACAGTTTCATAAAGGGAAGGGGTCAAAATGTGGGTTCGAGAGTCGGGGTGCAAAATAAGATTTTTGAAGGGCACCAATTCAAGGCAATAACATGTTAATAAATAAGGCCAAGAATGGCAAAACTTTAGGGCATCAAGGCAACTGGTAGGGGCCACGAAGGCGCCTTCGGTTATTTTTGACACCCTGGGTTCGGGTCCCGCTGAGACCAATGGGTTGTGCCCTGGACAGGCACTTTACATCACTTGCCTCTCTCCACCCAGGTGCAAAAGGGGGAGCTCTTAGGAAATATCCCATTGAGCGCCACTCAAAGGTATGGGTATGCTTGGGTATTTGTATGGCAATTATTCTTAGTGGCAGCGAAATAAATGTAAATCGCTTTGATACACTGTAAAGCGCTATAAAATGCTGGCATGAGGTACTTTTTATTTATATGCGGTATGAGTAATAGGCAGGCAGGGAGGCATTATATTTTACTAACAAAAAATTGGAAAAAAAAAAAACAAAACAAAATTGGAAAAAAATGTTTTAAAAAAATCACACCATTTCACAGTGTAAAATTTAACTTCCCATTTAAATTATTCATTATTTCTTTGCTACATAAATTTACAAAAAAGTTGATACAAAATATCCAGTTGCAAATTCCCTATGAAATTTGGCCTTCTTTGGCACGATTGAAGGAGTTGTAAAATGATTAAGTTACTTCTCAGCACAAAAATATTATATAATATTTTTAAAAGTTTACTAAAATCAACAATTGTTACAAATTTGACTACTTACCACACACTTTACAATTAAAGCCAGAGAGGATAACTTGTTTGGTGACATTGCCACAACTGAGAATTCTATCAGACGATCCTCTTCAGCCTCGGCTGACCTATCCACAGCTGTTTGAAAGTCCCCATTTATTATGACCAAAACCAGAATAAACTAAAATTATACCGGCGACACAGTTTTTGCAAAACTGATTTTGAAAATTTAGTCCACCAACTACATTCTGTGTAAAATTTTACGAAATTCATTGCGGGCAAATATGATGGTTATTAAAAATTAGTTTTCCAGTCTTTTATGGAGAATGGGATATGGGGTGCTATAACGCACAATCATGACCTGTGTAGGCCTATATTGCAAGGTTCCCGCAATGGATTGTATGATTTTTGCAGTGATGATAGCTATGCATGTCCATACTTATATCAGTTGCAAAATGGTGTCGCTATTGACTGAAAATGTTTTAAAATAAAAAGACAATTTGTACGGGTCAAACAAGCTGTGCTATATGGCAGCCCAATGCTCATGGATTTGTTAAAGGCACTAGCAAGTGATTGCTAATCAGAAACGGAATCGAAACGAGAGCATCAAGGAGCTGTGGATTACTCCAGAGGTGTGGCGTTTTTGAGTGTGCAGATGTGAAACAAAACCAATATTTAAAGTGACACTTCCCATCATCCTTACGTCCCTTAACTGCAATTTTCCACTTTTCAAAAATCCGGAGCGGATAACCCGTTTTGTTTTGGGGGGGCAATGCCACCTAACTACAAGAAAATAACGCTACCACCTTTTTTGCGGTGTGAGCGTCAGGTATTTATGTAGGTCTTTTTCCGACAAGGATGTTTGGGATATAGGACTATAGCCATGAATTTGTTCATTGTTAAGGCCAAACAAAAAAAATCAAGTTTGTTCCAAGTAGTAGTCCAAAAAACCTAAAGGTAAAATGCAATTTTTATTTTTAATTGTAAAAAAAAATTGAAAAAGGGCTCCCAGAAAATTGCTCAAATTGGCTAAATTGCAAGTCAGACAGTTGCAAATCATACTGATTGTCCAATTATAGTTTATAAAACAAAAATATTGCATTTTGGATCACTTGATATCTTATAAAATTGAAAAATCTTCATCTGTTTTTTGTCTTAACCATGCAAAGCTCCTCACGTAATAAAAAGAAAAAACAACAAACCAAATACAGTAACAATGGCCTCCAAATTAAATGCATGTGGCCTTCTACTGGCAACAAACTTTAATCCCCTGCTGATTGCACTATGCCAGCAACCCACTGCTCCACCAACCATCACCTAACCCATTGGATCCTGTATTCATCAGTTACCTGACTATCACTACCCCATCCCATCAACCATCAACTCCATCACAACCAGGAAAATGACTTTGTCTTTTGTCAACCCACTGCTTTCAGTATGCATCAACCCGGGCAGCCAAAAACACTACACAAGATAAACTAATATAGGTTAAAAAACCTATTTTTGCACATATTGCTTAAGGTACGTTGTATATCAGGGATAAACAGTAAAATTATAGATGAAATGAGGATTAGGAAGGGCCTTGTGTATGGCCCAGGCCAGGGAGATAGTAACAGAAATTATTTACAGTACTAATTAACTGCTGTTTCTCAAATTTTTATTCAACTTTGAGAAAATTAATTTTCTTCCATTTGACAACTTCCCCAATTTTTCAATTTCCGAAAATTGTAGAAGTAAAACAACATCCTCTGTGACCTGATATATATGGTCAGAATGGTCCGAGTTAAACCCTGATCTATGTTATTAAAAGCTAAATGCATTTACATAGACATCCCCTTCCTGTCAGCCCACCCAACCTCACCACCAAATCAACCATTTAATAAGGAAAACTCCCAATGTCAACCAAGTATATTCACTGAGCCTGGTCAAACCAAAGTACTTAACAAATTTTGTCAGTACAGGATCCTCCTGCAACTTTTGGTTCTGTGTTTTTTTCAATTTGGCTTTCTGGCTTTCTTCTACTCGATTCATCTGATATGTTGACCCCTGTAAAAAATTCAATGAGGCACAGGGACTTCTGTTAATCATGTTATTGTGAGGAATGTCACGGCCTGAAAATACAACTATGGTGCATTTCCATACATGAATTGAAATTGTATTTAGTTGAGCGGGGAGTGGGTTAATATATGACCGGAGGTCCTCCAAAATAATCCGGTGTGGCAAGTGCATTTGAAATCTTTCATTTCCCTCTCAGACTGAATTGAATAGGTCCAAAACTCAGGGGAAACGTAGCAACGCGAATCGACTATACTAAACCTGTAACGGGGGGTGGAGGGACTGGGGGGGACTGATGTGAGGCCCAAAAAATGGGGTCTCCGAAAAATAGGTTGTCAGAAAAATTTAAAGAAAATAAGCTGCGATCCCCTCAATTCAGCTACTTTTGAAGGGGTTTGAAGAAAATTTTGGTAGTTAGGATAATAGTAGAAGTGGCTTTTCGACATAAAAGTAGGGGTCTCTGGAAATTGGTCCTAAAATGGGGTCACTGGAACTGAAAAAAGAGCTTGAAAAAAAATGAGGGATTTTAAGTGTGATAACATTACTCCTCCCAATGTGAGAACCTCCCCCCCCCCATCAAAACCTGCTACATTTAATTGTTTTGCTGTTTACCAACATTTTGAAAATTGTTAAAGTTTTTATGTACCACATTTTTACCATTATTAACATTTAATTTCCAATTCACCCACACAAGAACATGCCCACAGGCAACACACCCCACTACACACACAAATGTAAGACACAAGAGTTCATAAAAATAATGAAGAGTGGATTTGTAAAGGAAAAAAAGAATAAGTTTTTTTAATTTTGTCATACAAAATTTAAAGAAAAATTTTTAAATTTAAGAGGGTAACACTCCATGTGTGACAAAAAATCGTTAGTGCCATACTATACCTAGTGTTAAAATTACTAGGCATTGCTATATGAAAGAACTGCAGAGTGCGGGTCACTCTAGCCAAAACCTAAACATCCAGGGCTACACATAAGCACATGGGTGGTATATAGTACTGACATGACGTACAAAAAATGGTTCCTGTTTCTTGGTAGAGACCTTACTAACAATGCACGCAAAGAGTCGCCAGACAAATACAGTGAACAAGTAGATATGGGCTATGATTTTAGTCTAACAAGAAAGAAAGTGTTAAAAGTGTTACAGTGTACACACTTCTGTTGCGTTTCTTGATAGTATGTCCTGTTCTTGCCGTTGTTGAATGTATTTACCAAGGGGGGTGAGTGTTGTGGGTCCTATAGACCTTTTGCTCAACCCTCCAATATCACTGTTTTGTTTTATACTGTGGAGTAATGGGAATAAAGTTTGATGAACGTATTGATCATCACCCAGCACTCTCTTATAGAACATTTCGGTAAGCCAAAAAATCTCAAAAAATAAGATTTGCATTTTCTGTAACAAGTATAGGCATACTAACATACCTGTAAGTGTAAGATGAAAGCAACCTTGATAAAGGACCAAAAATCATCCATTTTAGTTATTACTGTCCGTACGGACACTTACTTCACCCGGTTTTCTCTCTTTTATGACATTTCTGTAGCCAAATTACAAGGTAAGGAAGTCTATTGAGTGTGTAATCTATATAAAAACTATTATGACAAACTACTTGAGTGCCTCCAAAAAATCTCTCCTTGGATCCTTTAAGAGGGCAACAAGGCAAGAAAAAAATTGTCACCAAGAAAAATACACTGGCTCCCCATTTTAGTTGCCAAGTTCAAAACACATAGCCAACTGTAGGGTTTTAGTAGGCCTACTCCAGTAATTCACCTAGTCAGTACTCAACACCACTTAATTTCTGACACATGAAAAGGCCACAACCTAATGCATTTGCCGGGTCATATAAAGAGATTTATGCATGTGGCAGCGCCAGACATCTTTCTGGGGGGGCGAAGTGAAACTTTTTTTTGGCAAAAAAGTGAAATTATGGGGGGAAAAAGAAAGAAAAAAAAATATCAACTATTGTGGAATTTTAAACCAATTGTGGCCCCAAATCACCGTGTTTCCCCAAAAATTTGTGATTTTTGGCCCCAAATCGCTCAATTTTGCCAAAAAAGCTTCATTTTTCTTTCGGCAAAGAAGGGGGGGGGAGGCAAAACGTGGGGGTGGGGGGGGGGGAAAGAAAACCATTTTTTGGGGAAAATCCCCCATGAGTATCCATGCCCCCGTGGCGCCGCCACTGGATTTATAACAGTCACATCAGATGCATCAAGAGTTATGAAATACTGATTTTAATAAGGTTATATTGACTAGAAACACATTGTAGTCCATAAGCCCAGTTTCTGTACGGGCCTTAAAATCGGTTTTGTTGCACCAACCTGGTGATTATATTTTCCAAT
This sequence comes from Ophioderma brevispina, assembly GCA_023653785.1. Lineage (NCBI taxonomy): Eukaryota > Metazoa > Echinodermata > Ophiuroidea > Amphilepidida > Ophiodermatidae > Ophioderma > Ophioderma brevispina. Next base: position 45,797 of record JAMKCH010012352.1, read on the forward strand.
ATATCCACCTTGAGGGGGTTCCCCCCTGAACTAGGATTAGGATGTTTCCGCCCCGAAAGTTGACATTAGCAGTACTGCCTATTTCCAAAATGGCACATTGTTTTATGAAAAAACTTGTATTTTCATTATAGAAAGAAATTTTATCCAGACTCTAACGAAAATAAAGTTCTACTTCCTTAAGTAGGGCTTGAACATTAAGTGTCAAAGATGGTCGTCGTGTAGGAGGCATGTTTTGTTAAATGTACTAAAATTGCCAAATAGATGGGTAAGGAATATGCGTAATATTTTTAGGAGCCCGCCAAAACGAGATTTCAATTGATCATTTGCCGTATGGCGGACATGATCTAAACTCATGATGGCGGCGGTTTTTTTACCCGCTCGGGGGACATAAATCAAGAGAAATAAAACCCCTGCCACCTTTTCGACAATATAAGAACCATCAGCAAAACTATTGAAACATTTTCCCGACAATTTTCTCTCATACTTCTGGATATTGCAGCAGACCACGCAACACTAGTTGACACTGGTAAGGAAGCTGATCTAGGGCTAGTAGGAGAGAAGGAGAAGGGAGACTGTGGTACAAGTCAGAAACAAAGATAAGCACTGATGTGCTCGAAAGAAACTTAGGACACCATATTTAAATGTTATATAATATAAAAACTTTTTTCACTTCTCATACGAATATTTTTTTATTTTTACTGGAAACACATTGACGTCACGGAGTAGTCCTTAAATACAATGCAACCCATTATTATGATTGTATCATATTCAGGTTGATATGAGCTGTTCTCTAGAATAGTCTATAAGGTCAGTTTAAACTAGGTTATATGGCCCAAGAAAGTAACGGCACTCGCTAGGACAAGTCAATACCCCACTTGAAAATGTTTTACATCTTGGAAATGAGATTTAGGGTTACTATTAGAAAGTGTTGTTAATAACGTTCGTCGAAAAGATGGGTAGTAGGGCTGCCTTCTTCTGATTACGTACTAGAGCGAGTTTTAATAACCCGCCATCTTTTTAAAACAAACCTGTACGTAAATTATAAATTGCGCCATAAATTTTTTGGAGCTCCCAAAATATCACCAGGTTTCTTAATTGAAACACAATTTGCCATTTTTTAGTGCTTTAGCAAAAATATTGCCTCCTTGCGGCAGCCATCTTGGACGCCTAGAGTTTACAGCCCCCTTCAGGCAGTTAAAACTTTGGTTTTTTTTTTTTTTTTTTTTTTAATTTCTATCTTAATGAAATTATAATGGCGTTGGTTATACATTAAAAACAGGCCAGCCATTTGAAAATGGGCAGGACACGGGGGGGCTAACGTGACAGCATTTTCGGGGCGGAGGAAACATACCTAATCCTAGTCAGGGGGGACATCCCCTTTAAGGTGATATATGGAAAATTCATCACTAATGGGTTGCAACGAACGGAAAATCTGATTGATGGCCAGCTTATGGACTAGGGTAAGAAATACTAAGATTTACTTAGTAAGGTTAATATGAGTGAAGAGAATGGGTTACTTATGATCATGGAAAAAGCTTGACAAAAAAAATAGACCCAGGAGAGACTTAGTGCTTTTTTCAACATCGATGCATAAGAGTTATTTATGAAATACTGATTTTACTAACCCGAACCCTAATGCTAGACGGGATTGACTATATCTCCCATCATTTATGGCATGAATTTAAATTGGAGAATCTGATTGTAAGTGTGTGTATAACAATGCTTTCTGACCAAAATTCATAACAAATGAATCAGTTTCTTTTATGTTAAAGTAAATTCTTTCCTCTCCTAGTCTCTACGACAGAGGTTCTCAATTATATTAGCTGAAGGGCCGGAGAATGCCAAACATATTTGAAAGTTCCCTACCTGAATTTCTTATATTTCCCTTTATATTTTAGAGCAAGTTGAGGGCCAAAAATCAATGGTTGGGGGGCAGGATTTGGCCCGTGGGCCGCCTATTGAGAACCCCTGCTCTACAATAGTGCAAAGTATAACATTCAGTTTAAGTAACACTTTCTTCTTTCCAACTCATCTCTTATTTGTAAAAATACATCGCGGTCCGGGGACCGCGAGTGTTGTCTGCCGTCATGAATTGTGAATGACCCAAAGGTAACATGAGGTCACATGAGGTCACCAACATGTCATACGGCATGCAATATATTAAGGGTTAACATTTTGACTACAGAAACACACACGCCCAGAGTAATCCCTATGTGCCTTCTGCAATTCTTGCAGACGACACAAAAATAAACAGCTGCAAAAAAAAAGATTCTGGATATAAAAGTACACATGCATTTTATAATAAAACAAATAAGCTGTAACATGCTTCTAGAAATACATGGTATCTTCCATGTCCAACTGTTTAATTTATACACATGATTAGACAGGCCAAATTACGCCAAAAACAAAATAATGTCTCATAGAATCATAAGTTTAAAATTGACCTTTTGGTGCCAACTTTTAAAAAAACTTTTGCAATATGTTTTCGAGTGTTAGAACTCGCAACTCTCCTTTTGGTATTTAAGCCATATATGTGAGCTATCTACAATCAAACAAAAGACATTCACGGTGTGTATGCGCATCAAGGTTTGTGAATGATATGCCTCATGTGACCTGGGACCTGGATATTGACCTTTAATCTCATAAACAAATGACCCTGCACCGTGACCCTTTAGGCGCTTGGTATGTGACCTTTAACCTCCTCAACAAATGGGGATCCCATATTTGCCACCTATAAACCAAGTTTGGTTCCAATTGAACTTCAACATTTCAATTGAGGTCAATTTTACATTTTTCAGCCTATCATACAACTTGACCTCACATGACCTTTGACCTTAGTATGTGACCTTCAAACCTCATCAACAAATGAGGGATCCCATGTTGCACCTATGACTCAAGTTTTGTTTAAATCCATCTAAATATGCAGATATTACAGGCAAATGTTAACCCTTTTTCACAACAGACAACAGTGGACAAAGTGATCCCTACGTGTCTTCCTGCCTTAAGGCAGGCGACACAACAATGAATGATTCACTCCATATTTTTCAATGGTTAAGAATCACAACCATGATGAAACTTGCAAGATCCCCTTGGTGAGGAGCAAAGATACAAATGAGCTCATTAATAGTGATGGCACAGAGCCAAGGAGGATTAAAATCAGGAGGTGACACTTGTGGACGAACGGTGGTCCCTGGACCTTGGTTTACAGGGGGCGCTATAAAGACTCGGGTTAGATTACCAATGAATTGTGGATACGCTAAGAAGAACTGATAGTGCCTTTAAGTGCCAATCCCCTAACTAATACCTATTCATGATTTAATCACTGAAAGTAATACAAATGGAATTTACTGTTTCACTTGTTTTGCTTGGAGTACATAGTACACAAATGTGATGAACTAATATATGGGACACAATCAGAGTACTTTAGAAAACTGCATGGGGAGGATTTGGGCAGCCAAAAATTAAAGGTGCAACAAGAGATTTCAAATAACAGGTGTCCCTAAAAAATGTGAAAATTCTGATTTTTGTACTGGTCTAAAGGTCTCTATCAAAAATATCCCCGTCTGAAAGGATTAAGCTGAGAACGGTTTCTTCAGTACATAAATTGTGAAATTTCTAATTTTGTCTGAGACGAATATATATATATCGTCTCAGATTTCGTATAGGGGAAAATTTATACAAAATTCAGCCTATGTTTTCTATTGAAATATAAGCATATTTTAAGTGATATCTGTAGCCAAATAAAAGGTAGGCAATCTATTAAGTGTCTAATCTATATGAAATCACTACATATCACAGTAAATATGGATGACTTGAAATCTCTCGTTGCACCTTTAATCAAGATCATATTTTACAAAACTTAAGATTAATCTTAAGTGAATTTAAGAACAGTGATTTTTATTAAGTCTGTAATGCTTCTTAGAAAGAATTTGTAAGATTTGTAAAGTAAAATTGATAAACTAGAACAGAAAAAAACCCAGACCGGATTGTACTTCATAAATCTTAAGACAGTTCTTTTAAATTTCTTCTGAAATTGGCTTTAAATGTGTTATTAACCTAAGAAGAATAACTCTTCTAAAGTTCACTTAAGATTTAACTTTTGTGAAAGAGGGCTCAGCACTGGTGAAAAGGCAAAGACATAGTGGACAAAAATAAATGTAAACCATTATATACTGACATATTTTTTACATATTTTAAACGTAAGTAATCAAGGTGGTATTAGTACACTTTTACATTAATTTAATCAAACATACACATAGTTAAAGAGTTGTTAGTTTGAAACTGACATTTTACTGGCACAGGATTCCAGTGTAACCAATTTAAAACACGATTCAGAGATGTAACAGAGGAGTAGTCCCATTTCCTGAAAATCCAAAATTTAAACCGACGACAAGGCCAAATTTTAGCATAGCATCTGGTGAAGCGCCAAGAAACATTTTCTTATATAATTTTAAGGTACAAGACCCCTTCACAAAAATAAATTCGTACTCAAAACATGGTTTTTGATGCAATTCTATGTTTATCATTAACAATTTGATCTCAGATATTTAAAAAAAAAATTTTCTACATTTTCAGATTTTTTTCTATTTATGGCCAAAAGTCTGGAATTCCGGAAATTTCCAGAAAAGTTACATTTCTGACAATTAGATGTGAATAGAAACCTTACATATGACCAATCAATATCAGTCTATAATACATTTCATTAATTCAAGATTATCCACATTCTTGTCAGCTATTATTCATCTTCAAAAGAAAAATAATTTGGATTTAAGGCCACTGGTTTTTTTTTTGGTAAAGGACAGGAAGATCTATTGCAAACAATACTGGTATTTTAACATTACATGTACAATTAACTCTGTGTCACAGTCACATTAAAAAGCTGTCACTGCTTCAATTTAAAAGGGAAAACTTTTCCTAATATTGAGAATAAAGGTATGGAATAAAGGTATGATTTTTGGAACCAGTACTCTCTTTACGACAAATTGAAACCAAGACGATACCATTATTTTAGGTGGAAGAAAGAGGCCCGGAGGCTGAGTTCTTCCACGCAAAAACAATGGTGTTGCCGGTTTCAATTCGTCGTAAAGAGTACAGGTTCCCAAAATCATACCTTTATTCTCATTCTTAACAGCTTTATAACTTAAGGTCATCTTTAACCCGATTTTGCGATCCTTATGGCTTCAATACAACATGAAAGTTGTGGCAAAAATCGAACAACCCGTTTACGCAATGTTAGCAGGCACGCACGAATATATGAATAAGTGGTATAACGCGTCTGCTCTTCAACCTCAACTTTTTGCGCTAAGTTTGTCAAACATAATGAACAAATCACAAGTTTTGCCCAAGTTTTTAATTTATACAAAATGGACATGCAAAAAGCGGTGGCTCTTGCACATATAAATAATTTTTCAATGTTCTCATAAAAATATATATATTTCCAGCAAGATTAAATGTCAAACTGCTAACAGATATAAATCAAATCACTGTTCGACATCTGGAAAAAAAGGAAGGAGGAAATATTGATGGTTCACACATCATTAGGAGATTTCCGCCTTTTGTGATTGGTTGAGAGCCGGTCCTAAACAATGTTTATGGCCCTGCAGTAATCGATTTCTGATCACTTTTTGGGTAAGCAATCATGTATAAATAGGTAGACGTGTGTAAAATGGGCATGGCTGCTACGGCTATTATTTTCTCAAAATGAATATTTTTAGCCCGATATACTTGACTATTAATCAAAAAGTATTTTTCGGAATATGTGTTGCATAAAACACAAAACATGCTTTCAAATATTTTGTATGTTAATGCACATACGAAGCACACCCCTATTCTGTAATGGAACATCCATTTGATACATCGATCGTGCTGTTTTTCTCAAGTGTGAAGACGACGAAAACATGGCATGAAAAGAGTGACTTTTTAGCTGATTTTGGAGGATTTAAGGTACACAAAACATGCAATTGCAAATTAATGATGTGTGAATGGGGTTCACTCATGGATTTTCATATGCTTGATTTGGCCCTCGGGCAAGCTGGCAGGGGTCGCTTCGCGACGCCCCGCGCCGTCCTGCCCTCGGGCCAAATCAAAGGTTTACTCATGAAAATCCATGAGTGAACACCTAATTTAATATTATATACAAGAGTGCAAAAATGAACATGATCATTGCTACACAGCACTTATTCTCAGAACAGAACTCCATTGTTCATTTCAACAAGGACACTCCTATTCACCGTTTACACCTGTTGAATGCACTGATGTGAACAATTTGTGAGTGAGTCCTACTGGGGACACAGCTCAGTAGTTTTGTATTATACAATGCTGTTAAGAGTGGTGACAGCAGGGCCGTAGCCAGGGGGGGTGCGGTGGGTGCGACGCACCCCCCAAAAATGACAAAGGTCCGCTTGATGATGTTGAAGGTCCGCTTTGGCATGTTTAAGGTCCGTGTTGTCAATGAAAAGTTTGTCTTAAGGGTTGTGGTGCATGGTATATGAATGACTAAGCATGACTAAGCAGCTGTTAACCATCGCATTACGATTGTCGTTGTTACTATACTGTTTTGTTTTCTCAACGCTGCGACGAAATATTTTTCTTTCCTCAACTTTTTTTTTCTTTGGTCAACTGGCGAGCGCAGCGAGCCGAAAATTTTTTTTTGGTACGCAAAAGGTCCGCTTCTGGCAAATCCGCACCCCCCCGCATAAATTCCTGGCTACGGGCCTGGGTGACAGGAAATCTTTTAGCCTTCTAATCGGGTAGGACTAAATCATAAAATGCTGGCTACAGTCCATATAAGATCAGGTTCAATGTTAATTTTCAGATATTACACACTTTAATACTAAATGGTTCTGTGGTATAGTCCTTGGCTTTATTTCTATCATTTTGATGCTGAATTTCACCTCAATGTTAACTATAAAAAATGCAAATTTCCTTGATTTAAAATAATATTTGGTATGGTTAACTTTACACATATATACTGCTTGTGCATTTTCTGTCACATATTATAAAGCTATATAAGGTTAATTGAAAAGATACCAGTTATTTTATACTCGGATCTAATTTTTATTTGATCTATGCACTTAGTATGCATACGTAGAAGGTAAAATAAAGCTTGTTCAACACACTTTCGATCTGCTTGATATCTAGTCATAATGAATCACACAAATTACAAAAACACAATCATCATGTTTTTTCAAAGATATCATGCAGTTACAGTGCATTGTACTTTACCGATGATGTGTTACTGGTCGATGATGTGTCCTTGGGTGATCACGTGTTGCTGGCTGATGATGTGTACCTGGGTGGTTATTCGTTGCCGGCCGATGATGTGAACCTGGGCGATCATGTGTTGCTGGTCGATAATGTGTACCTGGGTGATCCTGCGTTGCTGGCTGATCATGTGTTACTAAGTGATCATGTGTTGCTAGGTGATTGCTGCTGGGTGCTTCAAGTAAGTATTGCTGAGCCTGCTGACGTGGATGTGAAGGCTTTAGCGGCAGAACTGAAATAAAATGGAAAACCTTGGCAAAAGCTGTAATTGCAAATTTTAGCGCTTGGTGTCGCACATGGAGGGGGGCTTGAGAACCGAATTTTTGAAAATAGGGCTTTCAAAATGATTTTTACTACCAATTTTATGAACTGGGAAACTGAATTTTGGGTCAAATCAGAGCTGATGAAGAACTAGCCAAATTTCCCAAAAATGAAAGGCATGAACTGGGTGTCTTGATTACCGCACATACCTGTACAACTCACATGGTCAAGTGTAGTCAAAATTATGATTATTACTCAATTACTGATCAATCGACACAAACATATCGGATGACATTAACTTTCGTCATGAAATAGAAGCGGTAAATTCCTCTTTGTATTATGTTCAACCCTTATTACACCCAAGTAGCTGGTAAATGTAAACATTTTGCACCATACATTATTAGCATCCAGAGGGTGTTTTGACCCAATCCCACTATGCATTGCAATGCACAATATTGTACTGTAACACATGTCAGTACTTAAGAATAAAAAGTGTTAACAAATTAAGGACTGCAAAACATTTAATGATCATGATAAAAAATCCTAAAGTACTAGTGCTTTGAGGGCTAAAATTAGTGTAAAATTAAGGGTTTTATCCCTCTGGCTTGAAAAGCAGAAGGGGGATTTTGCAATAGCAAACATGTCCTTATGTATGTATATATGTTCCAGTTTGGTTAGGTTTTCATTTTTCAGGTCTAGAAGTCCGATTGAAACCAGATTTGGGGTTAAGGTTCCTTCATATGTTGATGATGTCAAATGTCATGGACTAGGGTCAAAAAGGTCATCTGAGCTCATGTACCATACTGCCATCTTGCCAGGGGGATCACACAAGTTTACTTGCTGTATTTTTATTTTTGTGGGATCACATCACCTTATTTAGGTGAATTTTCCCAAAACTGGTGCATTGTGGGATGGACTCAATACACCCTCTGATTAGCAGCCATCTTGGTTACTGTGCAGTGAGTGTTAATACATGTGTTAGTTATTCGACAAATAATGCTTACATGTAGTGTTAGTAAAGAAATATTGACTAAGCAGTCTGTTAGAAGTAGTCAGCACCAATTCCTCCCACATCTACACTCTGGTTAGCTACCACCGTGGAATGTGATGCACTGCTCACCACCCGGTTGAGATGGCTGGCTCTGCCATCGTAGGAGTACACACTACCTCCACGGGTTAGACTACCTACTGTGGGTCTAGGAAGAGCTGTGTGGATAGTCCAGAGAGTTAGTGGTGTAAGAAAAAAAGGAATGTTAATGCTAGTACAGTCAGTAGTGAAATGACAACCAAATGCAGTTTTTGTGCTATTGAATGAGTCGGATTGATTGTACTTATACTCACATACAAACCTTCAAAACTTTCCGAAGCTGCCAACTCACAATATTCAAACTCAAACTGAATTTAGTTTGCGCTTCCCTGCACATTCTTTATTCATACTGCATACAAATCCACACTGTGAAAATGTATGCCCAGTTCCTTAAAGATATGCCACATGAGTTTCAGTGTGCAGTGAAAGTGATTGGCATGATAGTCCTTAGCTAGTGACGTGAAAGAGGTCAACATGGCCTCTAATTCCGGTATGCGTACCTACCTTAAATAGAAAGGGCAACTCAACCCAATGAGACTGCCTAGATCAACGGAAATCAATAGTGAACGGAATAAAGCTCATACACACTACTGCTGATCGATTGATCATGGGTTGGGTTTTGAAACAAACCTAAGTAGCTTATACATTGTCAAGAATTTGGGTAGGTACGCATACCGGAATTAGAAGCCAGGTAAACTCATTCCCCGCTAGTGACCCACATGCATACACAAAGTGCAGGATTTTTACTGATATGATACACAGATTTGCAAAGTTATTCATATCACAGCAAATTCAAACATATCATCACAAGCCCTACAAGTGAAGAATCAGCCTTAGCAATGCATCCGGTACAAATCAGACAATCGCTAATACCCGATGGTGCTGACCACCTTTGATACAGTCTGATTGGCCCATTACAGGGCCCAGCATGAGATGGCCCTCTGAGTAACCAATTAAAATACTGCTTCTGAGTAAACCATTCCACTATAATTCTTACAGTATCTTTGATTTGTTCATTACATGACATTACCTTCCAAGCAACCAATCAAAATAGTCTGTAAATGCCGATTAAGCAGGTAGTCACCAGGAGGTTAACGGACAAGTCCCAATTTCTCAGATCAAGTTCACAAGCAAGCATGTCATAGCATGATTGAGCATTAGCATTTCTTATTTATGCGGATTTCATAACAAGACCATTCAGGTGTTTTGCAGGACAGTGGCGTAACCAGCGGGGGCAGGGGGGTGCAAGCCCCCATCTGCCCTCAGAAGCCGGCCCAACCCCCCCCGCTCCTAGCCCCCCAACTGAACTGACTGTTCGTACAGTGTCTATGGAGAAGGCACCCGAATTCGCCCCCCTCAAAAAAGCCTTGGCACCCTTCTGCCCCTCCCCCATTTGCAAAGTCTGGTTATGCCACTTGTTGCTAGGGACTGTGACAATAGCAGAAGGACCCATAGTAACTTGAAAGGGAATGCTTATAGAGTGTGTGTGTTTTAATTGCAAATGGTACTTGAGAATGAAAATTATCTTGGTCCTATTTGTTGTGTTGTTACTAAATGTATAAATATATTGCATGCCATGCTTTTCTATGGCATCTCCAACATAATCAACACTTATATTTTCAATTACTCTCACTCATTCCTATTTACACACAATTCTCTAAGTCGGACAAAGAAATTGAATCAGTTACAAGTCTGGAAGATTTTCCTACCTTTACAGGCAAAAAGGCACCATAGATTTTGAAGTCACTTTGAACCAGGCCCGTAGCAGGAATGGGATTTTGGGGGGGTGCGTGATTTGCCAGAAGTGACCTTTTTTTGTCGAGAAACATTTTTTTTTTTCGGCTCGCTCCGCTCGCCAGTTGCCCCAACTTTTTTTACCTCGCAAGTCAAAATCTGAAGAGCGGGGGATGGGGGGGGGGTTGTGAGAGCATGATACTCATCGTCGTTAGCAAAACACTATCATTATAAGATAGTAATCCGCTCGCAAAGCAAACCTGTATTTACCACTAATAGTCGAGTAGCCACAACCCTGACATACACGCGCCAAATTTAAACACATCAAAGCAGACCTTCAACATGGCAAGCAGAAACTTCACCATTGCAAAGCGGACCTTCAACATGATAAAGCGGACTTTTGTCATTTTTGGGGTGTGCGTCGCAACGCACCCCCGCACCCAAGCTCTAGCATCCCTGCTTTGACATCGATTCCCTATGACACAAATTGTCGAGGGCCTGCGTAAACTCACTTCCTGCAGATTAAGGAAAACAATATGAACATACAGCCAAATTAGAGCCATACAATTTTATGTTGATACAGCCACCCTCATTAAGCCATCACAACAACATGGCTTAAAACTGAAGTGGCCAAGTTATTCCCCCTCCCAGTATTCTAGACTTGTGCTTGGGGGAACTAGGTCTTTAATACATTCCTCAACACATGATACCACCTTGTCTATGAAGACTGATCCCCCCGGGATTTCATGATTCATATAGCATTCTTTCTTCCCTTTATAATTGTTTAAACTGCTGGTCTATAGTACAGCATGTGTGCCAGTTCCTATGTACAGATTTGATTTTAAAAAAAATGTACTCTTGTTATTTCCTGTTTGTAAACAAACAGGAATTATGTAATACATAACTAAGATTCCCTCCCACAAGGAGGTTTTAATCAGAGCAATAAGTACCTGAAGGCAAAATTTGATGACAGAAAAATTATAATTTTAGTATGCTAATGAGTTCATTAATATTCATAACCTAACAGAAAAATATACAGCACTAGATCTCATTGTGCCTATTGCGATGAGGTGGCAATTACATTTAATTGAGAATATGCAAATGAGCTCATTGATATTCATGACTTATCACAAAAGTATTCAGAAGCAGACCATATCACACTATCATCCTACTAAGCTTGAAGTTTCAGTTTAGATGGTAGAGTGGGTCAATGAATTATCTTCTGCCCACCCACCCACTCACTTGGCCACGTGCCAACAAACTATCCATTTACAATACCCCCCCCCCCACAAAATGTTATGTGGAGACCAAAAAATTACAACAGTGGCCTATAGGATATTGTGACAGACATTTTATCATACCAAACTGCACAATCAAAATCAACCAAAATTTTGTAAATCCATTTTGGAGAATATTTTAAACCAGAACGCAAAAACAAAGTTGCTGCTAAGATCACAAAATGCACAATCGTTAATGTTGATATAAGAAGAGCTCAAGTGGTAATGCAAGACATTTTACCAGTGCTTGTGTAACTATGAAAAACACAACCCAACAGAGTGCAGTGCAAATACTTGACAACTATACTTTCGTCACTAAGGAGTGATGTCATAGCTTTCGCACAGCGATTGTGCATCCATATCGCGCACACCGACTTTGCACGCTCGCGTTTACAGCTGCGGCTTACTGTGATTCACATGTGTAAGACTGAGTGAAAGCCATGATGTCACCCCTTAGTTCAGGCAGGACAACAGTAGTCCAGCTACATACACCGTATTCAACCATATGCCAGCCCTGAGGAGTTTAATTTGTAGGGTGTTATTTGGTTATAAATGCAGAGCCTTATTCAACTTGGAGTATGCATGACTGGTCATAGATAACCCCTACAACAATGAACATATGAAAATGCCTACAATGTCTTTTTTTATCTTATTCAATCTGGAGTATGGCATGACTAGTCACAGATGACCCTACAACAATGAACATATGAAAATGCCTACAATATCTTTTTTGAGCTAAATTTGGTTATTTACCCTGAATATTTTAATATCTCTTATCATTTTTGACTACAATTTTTTTTTGGCATTTTCGCTTATTTTAAATTGTGACAGTTCCTATTTTTTCATAATCTTTGCAAGTATAATACTCTAAAAATGTTTATGTGGTCTCGCAATTCCATATTGATTCACAGAATTTGTGATAATACTTTTACAAATTATTTTCAGTACACATTAAACACAGCTCAATCAAACCAGCCAAATTGATTGCTCACTCATTAAGTGTATGAGTCCAAAATGATAATCAATTCATACATGAGTACAGGTGAGTACCCTCCTGAAAAGTCAAGCTGGTTAAAAAGATGCTTTTTTAATTTCTTTAAAGAAACTTTGGCCATTTATATTTTGTTCCCGAATGCTTTTTTAGATTGTTGCCTGAATCACATACTGTCGTATTTCACATTTTTGAGGTTTGTGAAATTTTGCCTAATTACTTAGTTCATCGAGTTCTACCGATCCAAGTTTCTAAAGGTGACGTTGCCTAATTAATTAGTTCTGTAATTAGATTTTTTCTTTATCCTCAAAATCATCATATCCGTATTTCACATACTGTCGTATTTTAAAATCGCCACTCAAACATGAGTGATATAGCATTCTATTTCGCCAATCCCCAAATAAACAATTCAATCTATTTTGACATATTTCTAATGTTCTTTCTAAAACAAGTTTTTCACATAGTGATCTATTTGATGTGCACTTAAAACTAACAGTTGTAATATGCTTCGTATTTTGCAATATACATTATTTTTATTTTACCTACAGATTTATAGCTTTGTAACCTAATTAAGATAATTGTAGTTTTGAGTTTCATTTATGGTGTATATATTGGACTTTAAAACAGTAAAGTCTAGATATTTCTTTATGCTTCCTTTAACATATAGGCATGAAATGTTGCAGTAGATTTTGAATTGCAATTTTCTCACATGTTTTGTAAAATACAACAGCATGATGTGGGCTACAATGTTTCCAAACCATAATACATAATGGGCAAAGCCTTTCACAGATTCTTACTTTTGATCATAATGCCATTCTTGATAGATAATATTTAGTGTGTCATCATGGCTTTTAAACACCTGGTTTTGACTCTTTTTTGGGGGGGGGGGTGGACACATTGAGTTGAATACAGTGCAGAACAAAACTCTACCACAACTGTGACTAAGAAAGATAAACAACATCAACACAAACACTTTCACATTTACCTGAGAAGTTCTGAGACTGAGGAAAGAATATCAAAGAAAGCAAAATGTGAGAAACATGACTAGTATTTTGTATAAAGCACACCACAGAAATTCACAAAGTATATGTACATATTACTGGAATTAAAAACTTGATTGGAAATAAACTTGCTACATATCTGAGCTGTGGCATCTTGTTTTGTGCAATTTTCCTTTTGCTACAGTTCCAATGCAAGGGTCATGACTGGTGGTCCATATGTAATCTAAGGATTATTAGGGCAGTAATGGGTTATATTCTAGTTACCTGCTATAGCTTCTAAATATCACACCTTCTTTCCTTGTAGGAATGGACAGTCATATTAGCCCTATTAACTTAAAGGGACACAAAGGCATAAAAATATTCAGACATTTATACAAATATTGACTGTTCATGAGGGAAATGGTGCAAAATAATCACATAATCAGATCAATCACCGCGAGGCACAGGGGATGCAAGATACCAATGCAAGGAAAAAAGTTTTTTCTTGTGATGGGGAAATAGTAGCTTTTTAGGTGAACTTTTTTCCCTCCAGTGAAATTTTGGGGAACTAGTCTCAAATATTTTTATGGCCAGTGATCAATTAATCTATACCAATCAAATGACAGAAATATTTTTATGTGTTATATAAAATGAAATAGACCGTTACTGGAATCACACAATTTTGAAAACAATTTGGATGTTTACATTCTGCAAAAAACAGTCAAAGCAGCAAGAATTTGTGAGAGTTCATGGTAATTCCTGCCATGGAAAATCAAGGTGTTGACATCCCTGCCAGAAGTCTCAGTGTATCTTGCATGTTTTGCGACAATTCAAAAGCATTCAGACTGGGATTCAGACATTGAACTTCAGGTCTGTAGTAAGATATTGATCTGGCAAGCGAAATGACGATTAGCTGGGATTAGCACATATAAATTGTATATATTGTCTGTGAGCTGATTACTGCATGTTTTCAAGTTTGATAAAATGCTGACAGTATGTCAGCATCCTTGGCTGAGAAGTGAAGTTTACAAGAAAAATAATATCAGTTATTCCTCCCTTTTTTACAAAATGTAAACACCCAAACTGTTTTCAAATTTGTGGAAGTGATTTAAGTTAGGGTCCATTTCATTATGTCTTAATAGTTTTTTCATGCCATTGTGTCCCTTTACCAAGATGCCTTGTAAATTATAGAATTTCTTAAAACCCTGTGACATTTTGAGGTGCTTAAAGGGGCATTTCGTGATGCCCACAACCTCGTCCCCCCGACTTACCTAAAAAAGTTGAGATTTTGATATCATTGATATCATCTGAACCGTTAGCCTTAGTAATCCATGTGTACCTAATCTTACATACAAATTCAGCCATATCTGTAAGAAATTCGCAATTTTGTATTTTCTGTCCGCAAACGGACAAAAATTACAGCACAGTGGCCTATGGGACCGTGGGAAACAAGCAATTGCTCATTTAACACAAGATCGGAATCAACTAAAATTTTGTGAATAAGCTTTTCTCAAGGATATCTAGTGAACAATGAATAAAACAGAAGGTGCTAGAATCATGAAATGCACCTTTAATAAAGAACTTTGGTATATGCTCCCTGTGAAAATTGAGATCCTTGTTTACTGATTTCAAAGCCTTTTTGAGAAGCTTGTTGATTTAAGTAGGAGTGGCCGTCCATCAGACTCTCTCGTGATGAAAGTGCTACTCAGGCAGGAAACGATCAAGCTAGCTCACTGTGTCAGATTGAGATCCTTGGTAATTTCTGCATGGTAATGTATTGAGCATTGCCATAAGTCTCAAGCGATATTTAGGAAGGGTCAGCAGTTTAGCAAAACTTTCTTGAAGACTTTTCTGATGGTTTTATGGATTACAGTTTTGCATTTTGATATGTATTGATTTCATATAGATTAGACACTCAATAGATTTCCTACCGTTTATTTGGTTACTGAAATAACTTAAAATAAAAACAAAAGGTTATTTTTATATGCTTATATTTCAATGTGAAACATGGGCTGAATTTTCTATTTGCTCCTATAGGAAATTAGAAATTTTACAATTTTTATACCAAAGAAACCGTTCTCAGCTTAATCCTTTCAGTTGGGGATGTTTTTAATAGAAAGCTGTACACCAGTGCCAAAATCAGAATTTTCACATTTTTTAGGTACACCTGTTATTTGAATCTCTCTTTGCACCTTTAAGCTAACAAACTTTTTACATATGCACTAAAACTTAACCTAAACATACATTCATGTTCCTGTCAGCAATATGGGTTGGCACATTGAGTTCCAAATCTGGCCCTCCACCAGAGCGCTGGCTGTAATTTCGATCAAATTGCCTATTGCCATTCATTTCTGGGTCGAAGCGGGAGCCCTCTGTGAAGTGGTAGCCATCGGTGTAATATTCTTGGATGCGAGCTGGAGTCAGAGATCCACGAAAGCAGTGCAGAACATGAAGAGACTATGCAGGAAGAAATAAAATTTTAAAAAGCATTTTATTGATTAAGCCAAGTAGAAAAATAACAAGTTTCTCGTTTTGGACTTTAAAAAAAATAGTGAGTGAGGCCCTTATTATTTATTTTGGATTTTTTTGTTCAAGATAGCTGTTTAAAAAAGGCTGCTGAAACAATAAAACAGGGTTCAACCACCATGACCAGCAAGTCAAGTGTTGTTTGACTTTTGAAGTTGTCCCAAAACCAAAATAAGATTTTATAGAGATACTAGCGGGAGGCCCGCGCTTCTAGCTGAGTGAACGGAAGTGATCACTGGAACAGAAGCACTCACTGAAGAATCAATGTCCTGTCTTTCCCGTAGTTCGTATTTTCAACTTTGTAAATTTTGCCTTGGGGAACGATCACTGAAATAGAGGCGATCACTAAAATAGAGGCGATCACTGAAAACAGAAGCGACCACTAAAACAGAAGCCATCACTGAAGGATCAATGTCCCGTCTTTCCCGTAGTTCGCAATTTCAACTTTGCAAATTTTGCACTCCCAACTCGAATTCTCAAAGGTTTTATTTTTCCTTTTTCTTTTAATCCCTCCTAACCTGTGTGCCAGCACTCCGTATCCTATTTTTTCCTCAAAACTCTTCCTCCTCAAACTCCTGTATAGTTCTATCATATCCGTAGTTCCTCAGCTGTTCCCATTTTCTTCTTAATGAGTAGTTATTAAACCTCAATTGTTAATATGTATTGTATCAAAAATAAAAGGGATCAGAAATTAAGGGGATCAAGCTAGCATAGTTTCTGTCAGTTACCGTATTCCTCATCTTTCTGCTTCACAGGCGTGGGCCAGGGTGTCAGAATTACACTGGCATGTGGCAAATTGTCAACATTCTTAACAGTGGTGTGCACAAAGGGGGGGGGGCAGTTTGGTGTGCTAGTCGGAGGAAAGATTCATTTGGAGCAGAGGCGTAGCCAGCGGGGAATTATGTTTCTTCAGCACATTTTATTGAAAAACTGTTGTTTTGATGAGGGTATGTTTGCATGAATTACAGCAGACAAAGCCTTATAATAATAAAACATGCATGGGATAAGTTGATGTTGATTTCCCCATCCCTGCTATTCAGGTTATTGATGCGACCCCCCCAAAAAACCGGGTCAACCGGTGAGCAAAGCCAGCCGGATTTTTGTTTCTTATTTTTTGTCGGTAGTACATTACATGTCTCCAAAGTTTAAGAACAAATTGTCCTGCTGTTTCAAGAACATTCCCAAATTGTCCAACACCACATAAATGAATTAGACGTTCAAGTTTTC